>SNQJ01S0030617.1:48219-59080 GCA_010110895.2 Picea sitchensis | reverse complement strand
TTTCTTTACTACAACACTAAGCTGCTTTTGGAATTGAGCATATATAGTGCGTGGTTATCTTTGAAATAAAAGACTTCCCTGGGTTGATAATTTATGTTTCACTTGGTTGTTTAAAATTAATTAAGCAACTATAGTGACCAACAGTGGGTGCCTCAACATTTTCCTCCCAATAAAATTCCAGAAGTACTATAAGCTCAGGTACCCAGAGGAGCATCTCAACACGGACTTTGTGGTAAGGCTCTATGAGCTCCATGACACTAGTCGATTGATGGCCTCATGGTGGAAGGAGGACAATAGATTCACTAACCGGAGAAATGGCTAGTATGGAATCATTAATTTTAGGGAGCCATATATCTATATGATGGCTCTCATCTGTTAGTTATATGGAGAAGATGATTGATCCAAGTTTTTTGAAGCATGGATGCCCTTGGAATACACAGTTGCAATCGTAGGGAGCATTTTCAATTAGGGAGAAATAATCTCTAAACAATTAATCATTTGTGTACAACATGCTCAGATATTGAAGGAAGGAGAGGCACCAACTTTCTACATGTCCACGTACCTACTCGATGTCATGTGCACAAGGAACGTCTTTGCAAGCATGAATCTAAAATGGCATGTTGTAGAGATCTTGGTACACATCTACTTCAGTGTTCTATGGGATAATAGGTATAAGAAGTCTTACGCACTCATCTGCGATGAATTCATCACCTACATTTATTTTATTATTTTTAAGAAGGAATACCCAAGACTATCGATGGCAGCCAAGAAAATGATAGCCAAGGTAGGACATTGGTACTTGGATGAGCTCTCAACCTACATCAGGGTGTTTCGGGCCACCAAAGTACCACATATCCTACCATCTCATGTCTCAGACTGACTCGTCATGGGATAAATCTATTATCAGACCATCCTGTAGGGCTATAATGCCACATTGGTCAAAGACAAGAAATGAGCTTTCATACCCTATGGTTTCCATGTGGGGTTCTATCTGGTAAAGGATATTTCTCAAGACAAACAAGAAGGGTTGAGCCAACTTGAATTCAGGTTCTCGACAGGCCGATTCTGCAAGCATGACCCTAAAGGCCTAGTCCCCCACATGCTTCACAAGTATCATCATGTTGGTCATATGTTCACGATAAGTTTGAGGATGAAGTCTTCACAGAGAATTCCCATGACTGGGACGAGGAGGTGTAGAGAATGGCCAATCCAAACATGACCAAGTTCAAGGCCATGAGTGTGGATGAATGGGTGGAAAAAATAGAGCAGTGGCCCTTAGAGACAGGGAAGAAATTAGAGCGATGGAGACAAAAGAGGTGCAAATAAGGGGATTGTTCTTGACACCAGAGGAAAATACAAGGGGATTTATCTTGATGGAAGAGACACAGAGAATCATTGATCAGTTGCAGAATGACCCAGATATTGTAGAGACGATGAGGGTTCCTGCCGACAACCCAATCGAAAGTCGAGGAAGACCAAGTGACCCAGAGCTGATACAGATTGAAGAAACCACCAGGTTGGATAACCTTCAAGATTCAACACCACAGATCAGATCAATAGGGGAAGTTTCAATTGAGCGCAAGGTAGCGAGGACATCAGGGAGAACAAGTAAACCAAATCCCTTGTTTGATATAACAACCATCTACGACAATGAGGATATTTTATAGGTGTCCCTGGTTACTCTGGTGAAAATCACAGAGGAAATAGAACCTGAGAAGGAATCCATCCTGGGTCCCGATGCTCCAAGTCAGAGAAGTCCATAGAACGAGCATGAGGTAGAAAGTGCCTTGGATGTTGAGCCACTCAACATAAGAGGAACCCCAATGGACAACTCGATGGATGAGCTAGGATCGGGCAAACAAGGGGAAGAGATTCCACAACAGGAAATCGGTATCTCGACAACCTATTATCGAGTAAGTACCAAACCTACCCCTGATTCATCAATTTTGACCAGTAATTTACCCCTCGATCAGAAACAACAAGAGGCCGAACCTTTGAGACATACATAAGAGGTTCAGGAACCCAGTCTTGAACAGATATACACCATCGAGAGCCTGGGAAACACTCTTACTTGGGGAAAGCAACAAATCCCCAAACCTGTGGATGAGGTCACCGATATACAAGAAATAGCCTACGACCAAAAGAGGAAAGACATCATGAAGAGAACTCCAAGAAAAGAAGTCTTACTCTAGTCATTTCCATCCTCATCACCACAGAAGAAAAATTGATCAATACAGAGCATGCCAAGACCTCTGAGCTTATCAGCACAGGAATGGAAATCACATATGCCACCCTGGATAGAGAAAGGAAAGATGAAGAGGATTTGGTCACTGCACTAAAGGAGTTGAAGCATCTACACCATTTGGATAAATACTATCGAGACTCCACACAGATCATGATATTTTTGTGAAGCAAGTTCCAAGATTTCTAAAACATATTCACGAGTGAGAGACACCTTTTCACTGTAGGGATAGCCGATTTCTAGGAAAACATCTTTATGGTTCTAGAGACATGCAAAGACATGGAAATATGGTATGATAAGGCCCACCAAGCGGTGGAAAGTATTGATTACATTAGTGTGGTTCAAAAAGGTCAAGACACCGAAGAGAACGACATGCAGGTGTCGAGGTACAACAACATCGACCATATAAGGAAGTCTCTCTAATACTGGGTAAATATGGCCCAAGAACCTCAACTGGAGATTCAATAGAAATGAGTCGATTGTGAAAGGATGTGGACCAAGATCAATCGAGCGATGAGAGACATCAGTCTCCCAGAATTAGGCTCACCCGAGGACTTTGTCGACTTGCATGACATAGTCAAACTACATGCATAACAAGACTCATCGTGGACTAGGGAGATAGAAAAGGTGGAAAACATGGTGCTAGGTCAAGTACAACAGTTCATGGAGCACCCAATCAAGGATTGTACAGTCTTGCAACAATTAAGTGTTAAATTAGTCAAGTATCAGGCACGGTCAGTGGAGATAAAGGAGATCCTTTTGGCCCCGATGGACCAACACAAATTCGCATATGCCAACACATGCGAGGAAGTCTTCATCAAATTGTTAGAGTATGAAAAGAGTCACCCACTCAAGTGAAACCATTTGATGATTCTTAGAAGATTGAGAGATGAAAGCGCCATGTGGTGATGTTTTGTTTTACTTAGCTTTCACTTTTGATAGTTATTTTTAGTTAATAATTTGTTATAAATAAGAGGATCGACATGTTACCAGGGGTCGATGGTTTTTGCAAAGACCCTCATTTTTGGAATCGTAAAGAACTATTTCAGAACTACCTTAATTGAGAAGTATTGTTTAGGACCAGAGACAAGTTTGTGTTTTTCATCAAAGGCGTGTGTGAATGGATCATAAGGAGGAACTACTTCTGACTTTATCTAATGAATGAATGTTGTAATGAGTAAGAGTTTTTGAATCTATTGATAAGTTAGTCGATTCAATGTTTTTATAGTTCTTATCTCTAATGATGGAAATAAAATCATTGTGTTAATGTGTGATTGGTGATTAGAGCTAAGGAAACTGATTTTCTTGCCATCATTTTATTGCATGTATGTTTTCTTTCAATAATTGTATCTCAGTCAATAATTGAAATACCAGCAAGTTGATGTATTAGTACTAGGCTTGTCGTAGGTGTGAAAATATTTGTCTGCATGCTTGAGCACAAGGTTTATCCTGATCTCATCCTTCTTCAATAGTTAAGTTTTCTCCATTCCTTTTACCCAACTGGTTTATACTAACACCCATATTTTATCAAACCCACCTATAAGAGAAAATACAAAAAGAGAATGTTCAAAATGGAGTTGTTTTCATGAGAAGATATCCTGTGAATCACTACGTAAATCCCATCGATTAATTGTCTAGATCGCGGGTTTGGTTCATACTGTTGAGTTAAAGGGATTTAGTACCCCTTAACAAGACCCAAACCTTTCTAGAGTAATAATCTATAAATGTCACAAAATATGACGATCCTCCAAAAGAAACTATAGGGGATGGTCCCCAAACATATGAATGAATGTAATCAAGGATACCCTTGCTTATATGTCTTCCTATTTTAAACTTCTATCTACACTATTTTCCAAAAACGTAATACTTGCAAAAATTCAAATTTGGAAACTTTAAACTTGGAAGTGACTTACGATCAACCAGTACCTTAAGCCATTTCTCGTTCATATGACCCAAACATTGATGCCACAAACAAAAAGAGTCACTTGCACCTTTAGATGATACCACTGCTTGATTTATTTCAGTTCTTCCTTCAAGTTGATAAAGGTTCTTGATCCTCTTTTCCTTCATGACTACTAATATTCCTTTGGACACCTTGAGTACTCCACCTTGAGTTGTACACATGTAACCAGTAGAATCTAGAACTCCAAAATATATCAAGTTATTTCTAAGTTTGGGTTCATTCCTTACATATGTTAATTTTCTTACAGAACCATCATTTATTTGAATCCGGATACTACCAACCCCAACAATTTTACAAAAAGTGTCATTTCCCATAAAAACAACGCCATCATCAATAGATTGGTAAGTTGAGAACCAATTTCTATGAAGACACGTGTTGTTGGATGCACCAGAATATAACAACCAATGTTGATGTTGATGTGAAAAATCAAAAGTAGACAATACCTCATCAACCATACCTGAACCTGAACCTGAACTTGAACTTGTTTCAACTAAATTAGATTCCTTTGCTTCCTTTGTGGAGTCCTCTTTGGATGCATTCTGTCTTTTCCAACAATTTGTCTTCAAATTCCTTGATTTTCCACAAAACCGACATTTCTACTTCCTCTTCTTGGAGTTTTACATAGACCTTGATGCATCCCTCTTATTTTCCCCTCTTTCTGTAGATCGACCTATGACCACCAGTGCTTCTGTTGTTGAGGTTTTTTTATTAGATCTTCTTCTCATTTCCTCAGACAACAGAGCTCCCACAACAGTATCATAATCAATGGTCTTTGTTGTGATAAACCACATAGATATGACCAGATGATCCAAAGACTCATGTAATGAAAAAAATAATGTAACTGTCTTGTCCTCACATTTGTACTTTACTTCCATACTAGATAATTGACAAATCTCTGTATTGAAAACATTCTAATGAATAACATTTTTTGTACCTTATTTCATCTGTAAGTTGTACAACTGCCTATTCAAGAATATTTTGTTTGTCAAGGAATTTGTCATATACAAACTCTCCAATATATTCCATAAACATGTTTTTGTCTTCTCTCCAACGATGTTAAACAACACTTCATATGCTATACACAAATTAATGGTATTGAGAGCTCTTGCATCCAGATCTTCCCAGTCCTCGCCTGTCATGCTTGTCGATTTTTTTGTCTTGACAGCCAATGCCTTTGCAATTCTTGTTACACAAGCACATCCTGCATCTTGAGATTCCATAGCTCAAAGTTATTCTTACCAATGAATTTCTGCACCTCAAACTTAGAACTCTTCACTTTCACCATTAGCACAAAAAACTCTCCAAACCGCAACTTATACTAAGTAATGTCCTTTTAAAATGAAAAAATAATATTATATTCAAAATTAAACCCCAAAATAGAAAATATTAATTAAAAGTCTCTACAAGAAAACCACATATATTTAATATATAAGCTTTAAATCCTAATAAAGAACATCCACCTCAAATACTTATATAAGGCATCCTCCCATTAAATATAAAGGAAAATTTTCACATATCATGTGCATAATAAAAAACTCCACCAATCCTTTATAAAATTATATGAGGTGCTTACCTCGTATTTTATTCATATAAGGTGATCATACCTAGTATTCTATGAATATTACCTTCCACGTTTATTGCACCCTCCACAAGGCGTAATCAATGATTATGATAAATTATCGTTGCACCACTTGTTGAATGCACCTGGTGTAATTTTTGTGGATTTAAACAACCTTTGACAAGGATCTCCATGGGTGTTGCACCCTAGACAAGTATATCCTACGACAATTTTCCAAAAATGTTGCACCCTTTAACATGTACTACTACCTGTGACACTTTGCAGAAAAATTAAATTTCTTAAGTGTGCTTATAACTGTTGCACTGTTTAATAGGGACAATCTGTGATAGTGCATTAAATCCTTCCCACGTTGATCCACTCATGCAGATTCGTCTTTTGAACTCACATAGGTCCCCTCGGCTCGGTTTACCTACTCTGATACCACTTGTTGAGAAGTGAAAGTATAAAGAGAACAAGATTAATTGACAAGAAAAAACCAAGAACACCAAACACACAATGAACACATTGATTTACGTGGAAACCCAGTATGGGAAAAAACCACGGGGCAATGATAATCGGTATTCTTATTATTCAAGGGAGAATTAAAATAGCCAATATCAGGCATACAACCATTCTCTCACTCTATTCCCACACATTGTGCTACACTGCAATGGTACTTGTTATTTTCACCTCTATAGGTATGCTCATATATATAACATCTATCAAACAATTAGACAAACTGATTAAAATATGATTCACCAATGCCCGCACATTCTAATTTTAGTTGATGTGCATGCATGCACATTCTAATTTTATCTCATGTGCATGCAACCTCATGGGAAATTACTTGACAACACTCCTTGCACATCTAAACCAATCACCCCATGGGAAATTAGTTGGCACATTTTCAACACAACACTCCTTGATCATTTAAACCAAATCAAAATGAAGATCTATAACCACTCAAAATGGATATATGTAACCACTTAAAATTAACAAGGGGAGTTGTTGAGAAACAAATCCCTTCCAAAAAGGTAGGTAGGAATCCAAGTCTGCTAACAAATGCTTGCCTTTTGTCGATGTTGCTAATAAACTTTGATGAGACAATATCAATTATCCCTGACAGGTTTTTATTAGACAAGTCTAAATAGCCGAGAAAACTCATCCCTCCAAGTGTTGCAGGTATTCTTCCCTCTAACTGGTTGGATGACATATCTAAAGCTTCTAAATCCAACATTTTGCCAAGTTTTTGGGGAATGTCCTTGGTAAGAAGATTATGTGACATGTTCAAAGTTTGAAGACATTTCATATCTCCAATGTCCTGAGGGATGTCACCAGTAAGGTTGTTTGCGGGGAGATCCAAGCAGGTCACATGTGAGAGGTCGTATTTATACGCCCTTTCATGACCCTTGATCATCAAACGAACTTATTATTTGTAGTGATATTTGTATTTAAGCACAGTGGCTAGTGAACGAGTGAAATCTTCATTCTTCCATATTGATAGGTTTGAGAGTGATTGTGGTATCATTCCTGCCAGATGGTTTATTTCTAGGTCAATAATTTGGATATTTGGAAGGGAGCCAATCTGGATTGGTATCTCGCCTTCCAAATTATTCGAACTGAGAACAAGTATGTGGAGCTTGGAAAGATGCATGATCCATTCAGGGACATTGCTTGATTTCTTGTTTCTACCCAAATCCAAAATTTCCAACAATTTCAATTTCGAAGGGACGACGGAACATGCCCACTTACCCTGTTGTCGTTGATGTGAAATACTTGAAGTTTCTTCAATTTTCCCAATTCCGCCAGTATCTGTCCTTCCAAAATATTATTTGCCACATTCAAGACCTTTACATAAGAGGAGTTACTGAAATGGGAAGGCATCTTCCCATGGAACTTATTCTCTGAAATATCCAGAGCTTCTCTTTGATTCCAAATGCAGTGAGGAATCTTCCCATCCAATTTATTCGATGCTAAAGATATTATTGAACATCTTCAGATCATTGATATTATCGAATGTCTAGGAATTGATTGACATTTTCAACCTGAAATAAAAGTAGCTATGGATTATGTTTACAGGTTAAGAATTTATAAAGTGATACATGAATTTCATGAATTTGATTTATCTTTTATAGGATTCATGGATGTCATGTACTTTGTGTTCTGTAGATAATAATAATATATTATAATCAAAGTTGACATCAAGCTCTAGATTTTTTAAGAAATTTATCCCTCAACATAGCATGCATGCACAAACTCACATATGTGAATCAGAAATCATGTTCCACGTGTATCTCTCATACAACGAGTGTCTCACCTAGAAACGAGTTGCTGCTTTGCCTATCTAAAATGAAGCCAGATGTTGCTTGCTAGTTGCTTCTTCCCACCAGACATATGCATTCCCATGTTCCCTGCGTATGTCTCATATCCATCCTTCAATCACCTTAAATATATATTCTCAATGCACACCATTCACTAATAACACTTAAATAGACAAGCTTAATATATACTTTTAGATAATATGATTTATTTCAGCCCATTTACAAGATGAATTAATGGGCATTGGAAGCCTTGTCAACTTCTACTATTTCTTCCTCACTTGTGTTCTATTTACCATACACAATGTGTAGGGATTCTCATAGCAAACAGAGTTGGATCCTTCCCTACAAGAGCTATGTGTTGTCTCATACACCACAAATTGAAGTTCCTGATGTCTTGGCCATCTATGAGTATCGTTCCTTTCAGCGAATCATAGAATCTCTCTATCAATCCAATGATGGTGGAATTACCACACACGCTCTTTCCAACTAGTGCGAAGCTACTCCCTACATTGATTTAAGGAAGAATTTTCTCAATATCATGGCATTGGGACGAGTTGGATAAGCAAAGTCGACATTATTCAGCGCTACAGAGCCTTGGAATTTCTCCCAACGGTGTGAAACGTGTTCAGATGAATTTCCTGTCACCGCAGTTTATTATATATGGGGACTTCTTTCCCTATGCCTAGTTGATGAACACATTCTTCCTTTCAATTATCTTACATATGTTAATGAGTTACATGTATAATAAATTTCATGATTTTACCAGATATCGCTTCATCAAAGATTTTATTAAATGCCATCATTTTCCTTTTATTTCTAATACCTATAATCGATATTCTATACTTGGTTTCAACGCCATATTGAGATAAATATTTTGTAAACATAAATTGTCGTCTCTAGAATTCAGAATAAGTGCACATTCAGTTTTCACTGATTTGAGTTATGGATTGAGCCATGTATTGAGGCCTTTTCACTGAATGGAAAAGGATAATTGTGGGCATGGATTAGAATTTACAATTCCATCAGACATGGAGATGCCATGCGGTGCAGTCATAATATGTTTTTCTTCATCTCATATTGTACATGGCAGGGATTCCTCTTAAACAATATTTAATGAAAATTATCTTAGTAAAGTATCTAAATACCATAAATAAGATAAGGGTTACACCAGACGAGATCCTATTCTAGTGCCGACAGAAGTATAGTACTTGGCGTATACACTTTCAACATTATTAGAACACCGAAAAGAGAAGATGGATGGAGATTCAACCATAACATTGATCCCAGCCAGAAATATTATATTGTAAAGAGAGGGAAAGGGAATAATGTTGACTAGTGTATGTTTCCTCTTCAAAGGAAGTAAACTTTAGCCATAAAGAAGTTTGGAGTTTTCTGGTGTTTCCCAGAAAACAAGTTTTGGGAACGATGAGAAGTATGGCCAAGATGGACAAAAGCCGAAGCAGATCAAGCGAAAGCAAAGAAGAAGAATATTTCAGCTCCACGAAACTGGCCTATTGACTCCTTCGTTCCTTGACTATTGAATAACTTATGCTTTCATTATATATTAAAGGTATGTTTCCTCCACCTGTAAACACATTCAATAGTAGCAACCATGGCTTTATGAAGATATCCATAGTTAAATAGAAGTTTAAATGAATCAACGCAGGAATGAAGGTGAAAATGTATCAACGTAGGAATGAAGGAGCATGTAGCACCTGCAACACCTTCTTGGGCTTCATCGACCAATTTCTTGAGGAGTACATGAGGTCGGGAGGACAAGAAACTATGAGCTGAAGTATGAGCTAAAGGACTGGCTAATTTCTTGTATAGATGAAGGAATGACAACTATGAAGATCTAGGGAACCGTTTGCATGGTAGTGTAGGTGGCAGTGGAGGGGAAAGACTAATATGCGTGTAATCAAAGCTTCTTTTTACGTGTAATCACAACTTCTTTGTACGTGTAATCAAAGAAACTATGCTATAAACATTGGAGGAATCCTAACATTTAATTTTAGGAACTAATGCTAGACACAGATCTAGCATTAATCCGTACAACCCGAAACTCTTGAAACCTCTCTCAACAATTTGAAGTTTATCCTAAGTTTGCCTCGATATGAGGCCAAATAAGACATCGGGCTAAAAACATAGGATAAAAAATGAAATTTGAGCTAGAAAATTATATGGATCGATAAATACTTTGGTTAAAATGTTTTGTTTGTATTGATTTGCGTGTAGAAATTGAAAAACCGATTACTATTAGTCCCTTAGCCCGAAGTAGGGAATAATAAGAGAAAGTGAAAAGTTGATTTTAATATTTGAAAGCGATTTAAATAAATAGAATAGAATATTTTTACTAAGAAGAATTTAGGAGTCAACTAAATTACATAACCGTTCATAGGTTATGTTATTGAAATGTTCCTTACTTTTATATATTATATATATTATGTTATTGAATTTTTCCATACATATATATATTTCATGATTATGTGAACACAATTTAATAGATAAATTAAATTCATATGTTTTATATATAGATAAACATAATTTAATAAATAAATTAAATGTATTTTATTTATGAATATTTTTTCAAATTTATTAATTTTATTTAAAATTTAAATTGATATATTATATTATTTATTTAGTGGTTTTTTTTTCAAAAATTTTGTATAGATAATGATCACTAAACTAGTGTCATATATTTATAAAAAGTTATTTTCTCATTAAAATTTTTGAATTTCTTTTTTATTATATATGTTATGTTATTGAATTTTTCCACA
>SNQJ01S0030616.1:118476-129322 GCA_010110895.2 Picea sitchensis | reverse complement strand
TGTTGTAGAGTAGATAGGGTGTGTATATGTGGAAAAATATGTATTTTTAGCTCTGGATTCATCAAAAGGGGATGACAAGTTTGCATAGGAAAATGGAAAAGGCCCTCTGTGCAAGATAGCTATGGTGAGGCAAATCTTGCTATAACACATTACTTATTATAAAATACAAACAAACTTATCACTATTACATTAGGGGTCCAAATTTGATTTTAATGTCTAAAAACAATAAGATTTTAATGTCTAAAAACAATTAAATTTCTTATTTTTTCTATTTTTTAATATTTTACCTTTGGTAAACATCGTTTTTTCCAGGTTATAGTAGTGATGTATGTTTTTGTACAGTAGGATTGTCAATTACGACATGTCTTTGTACATGAATACATTTGACAAAGTCATGTCTTTGTACATGGTTAACTTTGACAAAGTCAAATTTAATTGTAGAAAACACATGCCCAAAAATTGAGGAAGCTCAACCACCAGAAGTCCAAAAATTGATGATACTAGTAAAAAGAGATCAAGATAGAAAAAAAATATACTTTCAACTTTTAAAATAGATGTATTTTCTACATTTTCAAAAGCATTTATGATAAAGTAACTATTTTTTCTTTTTATCTAATCTTTTCTTTTTATCTAATTAGCACTTCGGATTAAGTAACAATTTACGTATAATTTTACATAATTATTGAACTTTTTAATATTCTCTCCATAATTAAAATTTATTTCTAGTAAATTTTGTAAATACTATTTACTTTCACTATACATGAAATTGCTTTAATGTATACTTGTTGTACAAATGCCTTACTAATTGATTATTTTGTTCAAAAATAAATTATGTCAAGTAACACTAATATGAGCATTGGTGCATCTGATCGGGTTATATGGAGAAATTAATAAAAGAGGCCTTTGATATCACCACTAATAATGTTCTTGATAAATTCTATAATCATGTGCACACAAACAGTGTTAAAATAAATCTAGGAATAATACCAAACTTCTTGATATCGGTGATGAGAAATTTTATTACCTTTGCAAGAAATGCAAGTGTTTGACAAAACATGGTATTACCACGCAGGACAAAAAACTTAAGAAACTGCTCACACAACCCGATGAAATATCATAAAACCGATGTTTTTACGTGGTTAAAACCATCTAAGAGGGAAACAATACATGGCCCTAGCCAACATAGCCACTTGAGGTAATATGTCAATGCAAAAGGAAAATATTTTACAAGAGAGTTTTTCACAATCAATCATCAAGAAATGACCCTCCATGATCTTTAAATAGATATCATGGACCAATTTGGTGTTAAGACACCGATCAATATAGTCATTAAGATCGAGGAGAATATGAATCATTGGATCACTCTATGTTTAGAACATATTGTGACTATCAAATTATATAAATACAAATGCATATTAAGAAAACACACTTTTACCTAAAGACATATTAGATCAAGTTGAACTTAATTAACTGATAAGCATCTAAATATCCAAACATATCCCCTTAAGAACAACTTGGGATATGATTAAAGAATTTACAAAGGTGACACAATAGGAGAAGGAATGAGGCATTAGAGCCTATCCCCCCTTAATGATGACTTCTTAAGCTCCTAACATAGATGGAAGTTTGGAAAATTTTTCTTTTGTAAGAGCATTTGTGAAAATGTCTACAACTTGATTTTTTGTAGGGAAAAATAACACTTTAAAAAGTCGATCATGAATAATAGTTCAATGTGTTTGTTGCATTAATGTTAAACTGGTCTTTGGCAAGTTTCATTGCAATCTAATTGTCACACCAAAGTGTGGTCGGATGCTTCTACTAGAATCCAAACTCTAAAAGGATATGTTGAAGCCACAAGGATTCATGACTTGCATTAATTGTTGCTATGTACTCTACTTCTACTAAAGAAAGAGAAATAACCTATTGTTTATTACAATCCCCCAAGTGACAAGTCCAAAACTGAGACTAAAAACATAACCTATAGTAGAATTTCGATCATTAGGGACACCATCCCAATCTAAATTAGTGAAGAAAACAAACAAAGGAGTCCCCCTTGAACTGTAATGTATCTATTGGCAGCCACCCTCTCTGTCAATTTTATCATGATTAAAATTCATCATAAAGAGATAAAAAAAAATCTGTAGTTGTTATGGGTAAATTGGTAGATGGAGACAGGAACTAATCCCCCTAGATCCACCTGGATATAGAACAAAACAAGACGAAAAAATATGCTTTCCCTAAGTTGTGATCATTGAATTTATTACCAAAGGAGGAATAGATAACATACCTTATGAATTGCTTCCTTATCTCTTTGTTGTTCCTGCTTCACTTTGGTGCTCCTGCGAAATCTAACCTGTAACAACACAAGCCAACCAACGTGAAAGCAACAATAGTATAATTCAATGGCAACCTAAACATGTGATCAAGGAATCATGTAATAAAATACTAATCATTTTATGGGAAAGAGACATGCCACCGTATCATATTAATGGAAAGTAGAAGATGCAACCGAATGCCTTGATGTCGCAATTTCCATTTTAGTGGTCCTTCATTCCAAAAAACACATACACTTGCTCTTAAATTTGTATGAAGAGAATCCACAAAAGCTTGATAGACAAATGGAGGTCTCAAGCAGCACTCAAAATAGGATTCTTCACACAGTCTTCAGCCTATTCTCTTATCAATTCTCTACTTAATCTTGCTCAACTTTGCTTTACCTTTTCCTTGAGAGGCCCCTCCTTAGATAGGAGAAGAGGAAGTGGTTAAACGGATGAGGATGATCACACCAAATCGGAGAAACCAGTACGATCGTAGCCATACGGACGCCACCTCACATTCTAGAATATCTCCCTTATAGAAACTTTGTGAAACATCTTTCTTCTTTTATATTTTGAAGGCCGCCGCACTGTGCCTATAGAGAATACTGCAAAAATCCCGTGGGACACCTATAGTGAAACCTGCGGAAATCATAAATTTCCGCACTGTGTAATATGTGCAGCCTGCGGACCCTTTCCAAAAAGTAGTCTTGTAGAGGAGGAAATAAGTTGCTTTTCTCAGGCAAAAGTCATCTTGGGAGCCTGAACACATTCTTGTGAAATCATCATCAGGGTGACCAAAATAATGTGTAACAAAATTCCCCCCAAAGTATGAGGTTGGAACTCGTGATAGCTGAAATACTTTGTAAAAATGTGTGTGTGTGTGTTGGGAACAAAGGAGCGCACCAATCGGGAACCTGCAAACAATCAAGAATTTGCACAATAATATACCATGTCTAAGGTAGGAATTCCCATGTTTAGACTATAAATGATCGAAATCATAAATATAAGTCATAGCCACCAATTATACACTGTGGATCCATGTTATCAAGATTCTACATAGCCACCAGGAATACACTGTGGATCTATGTATCAGAAAGCTCAGATGTAGACATAGCCACGAGACATACAAAGTGGATCTATGTGTCAATACAAATCATGATGCTCCATCGCAACCTGAACCAAAAAATGATGAGGTTCAGGGTCTTCATTCCCGTCATCTGTTGGTACAGATCTAGCCATGCGATTACAGGAGTCAAAGTTGAACATGGTTAGAAACCACTTGATTAACGGTCATTAATGAAAATCGTTAACAAGCGTGAGGGAAATCACCATTGATGTCAATGACTCCCAAGGTACTCTAGTACAATTTAATGAGTGTGAATAGATGAGATGAAGTTGAACACTCAATGGAATATGTCAATCAGGGATCAATGATGTGAATCCGCTGTCGAAAGTGAAGAAACCTGCCATTGAGGCATGCAGGATCTAAGGCACTAAATGATTTCTAAGTCATGTTCCTGGATAATGAGCTGAAGTCGACAGGAAGAGAATCATCATAGGAGGGTCTTGATGTATCCCCCATCAGTGACACGAAATAAGTAACAGATTTAGGGTAGAACAAAGTACGTACATGATTTGAAACTGACACAAGGAAGGTCGACATGGTAGGAATTGACAATTGCAAATGGTCGACTCAATAGAGGGCTTGGTTGAACTTCTCTTGAACATATGAATGGTACAACACTAGTCTTGGCAGCATTGACTCAAAGACGACCCAAGATATGAACTTTCAGAAAGTCAAACGAGAGACAAATGGATTTCCCAACCCGGGTTCAAATGATGAAGGGGGTGCCATGTTCGAGAGCAATGCTTACTGCCACTGACACAAATACAAAGACACATCTCTTTCCTAAATTTTCCTCCGCCATTTCTGGCGAGTACCTCTTTATTTTTATGCAAACTTGAGGAGGATAACGTATGCTTGTTGATGTAAGCTCATCCTTTGGACAAGTCCCTCAGAGTATTTTTAACGAACCCTAAGAAGGAGTGGTTTGGTCCCATGTGGGTCTTTCGATGTTTGTTTAACAAGTCCAACGATAGAAAACTTGTGGGTTTTTCATATTTTGAGAGTATGAAAAACACTTAAAGAGAACTCTCCCAGTTTATTTTTCATAAATTAGTTTGATAGGACCAAAAAAGTGATAAACTATCGCCCACCAAACGTTTTCTTCAAACACTTTTACGAGCGTGAAAAGAACAAGGTCGCTCGACAATCTTTTCATTTTTATGGAGCGTGAAAAGAGCTTAAAGGTTAGTCCGTAAGTTTCATTATTTTTGTGTTACCATGAAAAGTACGAAAAGATGACAAAAGTATACTTGATTACGTTCTCATCAATTTTTGATCACGAGAACAAACAAAGACCAAGCTCGAGGTTTTTGTAAAAAAACCTAAAAAATAATCGTACATGCGACGTAAAAAGAAAAACAAATTACAAAAACTGTCCATACTTCATTGTTCGCAACCCTAGTTCTCCCATTTACGAGACATATAAAACTCACATGACCATTAGAGTATTAGGTTTTTGAGAAAATGCATTTAAATGATTAAAATATTTTTTAGAAAAAGTAAAAAATGAGATAAATAGTGGTAAGAACTCATTTTCACCATTCCATTTGTATTTCACCCAAAATTTGTCTAGAAGGTCATTTTCACCTCATATTTCGGTGATCGATTATGGAGAACACAGGCGATCATTCAGCAAGTGGTTCATGTGAAAGTGGTAAGTACCTCGTCTTCTACCTTTTCAGTGGTTTAGAATGCATTTTAATCGGTTAAAGATGAATATTTGGGTGGATTTTTTGGGCCATAGGCGTGCGTTGGGGCCGTCGCGGGTGCCCTATATCGGGGCCTACGAAAATCATGGATTTCCTCAGGCGCCCTATGGTTCGGCCGCGGAAACCCCGTGCTGTAAATGAAGCCTACTTACAGCGGCCGAGAAATACAAAAATGTGAATGCGTTTTTTCCAAATGAATTCCAAAAATTGATGATTGAAGGTGCTAAACTCTCTCTTTCATCCTTATGCAAGTGTTTTGATTTGCATAGATGTTGGAGTGGCGAGAAAGAGAGCATGAAGACGATGATGCCATGGATTTGAATGATTCGGCTACCATCAATGCCCTATGAAAGTGTGGTTTGCTAAAGTTCTTCAAGATCCAGGGCATGAGGGCTCAGCTGAGACTATTGGAGTATCTGGTCCATATGTGGGACGTGGATCAATAGGTATTTTGTGTGGGTATCCATACTCTCTCCTTGGACATTGAAGACATTTAATTTTTGATGGGGTTATCCCGTCGTGGGGCGCCTGTGACTCTAACAGAGGGTCGAGGTGGTGGCTTTCCTATGAGCGAATACATCAAACTGCATTGTGAACCTGAAGCCAAGAGGCATAAAGGTAAAGTAGCTATCAGAGGGGTTCATGATCTGACTCTCAGGACCATCCTTTTTACCATTGCGCAAATAGTGGGGAGTGCATCTCCACATATGGCTTTACAGAGTTATTTCCAGTATGTGATTGAATGCACTAAACCTCGTGTATTCAATTGGTGTATGGGTCCATCTTGGTATATTTCTTCTTAGAAAGAGTCCCTCACCTACACCTACAGGTAGAGTGGAATATACCAGTGCCACGAGATCCACGAATGAAACGATGGTGTGATCTCATGTCTCGTCATGTAGCAGGTCCAATTATCAAATATAATGATACTTTCTTTGACTGGTTGGAACCTCAAAATTTGATGATTGATGATTATGCCTATGCCGGGTTGGATTTCCGTAATGACCCTGATTTTGTGTTACCAGAGGGTTCTTAGTGGGGGGACCTAGGTAAGAAATATATTTTTCTTTTATAATGTTTTTGTAAATTTTCAAAATATTAAATGTTTTTTATGTTTTCGATCCAAAAGACTAATCAAAATATTTTGACCATGCAGATGTAGGGTCGTATTGGCCTCCGAGTACATCCCCTATACAAAGGTGGGGGGAAGCAACAGTAGGAGCAGGATGGGATGCGGATCAGTACGAGGAAATCGAAAAGAACTTGGAGGGTCTGACTGCAAGCATCCAAGACATGTCTATTGGCGAGGTCCCGAAGCATTTCCAACACCATACTATAGGTGTGTCTGGTTCATTGAGGTGATTTCTCCGTAGGGTATCACGAGTTGTAGTGTGTTACCATGAGCAATACCATGATGTTATTTTGTAGAATCCATGAGCTTCATATTTTGACATTTTGGTCTTCGAACGAAAAACAATCTTTTTGTAACAAACTTTTATCGTTATATATATATATACATGAGGCTTCTACCGGCTTATTTTGTTTTGCATAATACACGTGATGTGTGATTGGATTCATAAATGTCTGAGATGTCTGTCTAACACATAATTAGCTATTGCATCAGTTAATGTATTTAGACATTTAGGAATGTGCTAATACTCAATATAATCAAAATAACGTTCCAAGAGGCGAATTTGTAGATATACCCGTAACAAAGTAGGACTTCAGATAGCATAGATATTACTTAACCGTAGCACTACTAGTTGTGAATCAAGTCATATAACCAGGCGATGAAGCCCAAGTGAGATAGCATCGATCAAAAATTCGATGACTGCGCTATACTCTGCGATATTATTGGTTGCATGACCGAGACAAACACCGTGCAGACCGATAAGTTTATTTGTAGGTGCATAGATTTCCCAAGCAGCATAAGCTAGGTTCTGAGTACTACGACTAGCTCCATTGACGAAGACAATGTGGGGTAGCGAAGACTCGGACATCTGGAAGCCAAGCATAGCGCAAAATAAGTGGTCTAGGGTGGAAACCAAATAATGTAAAAAACACAAAAAAAGTATGATACAGTAAAAATACAAGCACTCGTGCAAAGATAGTCTAAGCATAATACTTCTTCAAGTAAAGCCCATTTATGGGTTCACTCAAAGGAATTCCATCATAATCTACTAACTTGTAAGCTCCCTTCTCCAACACTCATTTGACGATATAAGGGCTTCGCCACATAGCCTCAAATTTCCCGGCTCCTAGCAAATCTCGATCTTGTTCATAGAGGAGAACTAGATCACCCTCAGAGAAAACGCATGGCTTGACATTCTTGTCATATTGGGATTTGACACATTTCTTATGGGTTTCAATAACTAGGGTGGCATCACGATGGGCCTCATCCAATTGCATAAGATACAACAGATGTTCTTCTTCATCAGAGGTGTTTGGGAGAAGTTCAACGGCTAGTTTTAATGACGGTATCTCACACTCAATCAGTAGAACAGATTCTAAACCATACACTAATTGGAAGGGTGTAAACCCCATGGCAAACTTCACGGATGTCCGATAGGCCCACAATGTCGAAAACAACATTGTGTGCCAACTTGTTTTGTGAATTCCTATAATCCGTCGAAGCATGGTGATAAGAACCTTGTTGATTGCTTCAACTTGGCCATTGGCCTGTGGATAGTAGGGGGTTGAGTTTTCATGTCGAAGACCCAACTTTTCCGTAAGTTCATACATCATGAAGTTGCGAAAGTGGCTATCGTGATCAGTGATGATAGACTGTGGGATTCCAAATCGTGTGATGATGTGATTGAATATGAATAGGGCTGCAGTTTTTCCTGTGTTGTCAAATGTAGGAATCGCCTCGACCCATTTCATGAAATAATCTATGGCTACGATGATATATCCATGCCCCTCGACCGAGTGAGGGTTATAGGTCATGAAATTGATACCCCATTTAGCGAAGGGTCCAATGGAAACTACAGGGTGTAAGGGAGCAGGATGAGATCTTATTTTGTTGTTATACGTTTGGTAAGCATGGCACTTCTGGATAGCAGTTATACAATCTTTAAATAAAGAAGGCCAGAAGTACCCGGCTCGCAAAATATTTTGGGCAGTGGCATTCTCAGACATATGACTGCCACATGCTCCAGAGTGGTAGTCATTCAAATCTTTCTCGGCCTCATCAAAGGTGAGACGGCGTTGGAATATAGATTCAACACCACAGTGATAAAGTGTGTCACCGAGAATGATGTATTGACGGGCTTGATAGCGAATGTGACGATGGTCTGTACTAGAGAGGTCTGGCCGGAAAGTTTGATTCTGGAGATAAATGATAATATCTCCATACCAAGCGTCATCATAACTAATCAGAAAGAGGGATTCATCAGGGAGGGAATCTTCTGCCATGTTTTCTGTCTCAGCGGAGGGAAGGTCACAGATCAATTCGGCAAAGACCAACGATTTCTTCGACTTAGCACATTCAAACTCTAGGTCGAACTCTTGGAGGATGATGATCCATTTGGAGTACTTCCCCCCTAGCAATTGGCATGTAAGAATATGTTTCATAGGGTTGTAAGAAGAAATGATGGTGGTCTTGGTTAATAGGATGTAGTGACAAAAACGTTGGACAACTTGAACGGCTGCCAAGGCCAGTTTTTCCACATGTAAATATTTGGTCTCAGTGGTCATGAGACTCCGACTCAAATAATAAATTGCATGCTCATCATGTGAATCATCTTCCTAGACTAAAACCATAGCGATGGTAGAGTCCGAGGCAGTGAGGTAAAGGAAATAATCTCGACTGTAATCTGGAGGGAAAAGCAGTGGCATTCGTGTGAGGGCGAGTTTCAAAGCTTCAAAGGCTTTGTTGATTGTTTCGTCCCAAATGAACTGGTAAACCTTCTTTAACAGATGAGTGAATCCTAGTGTTAACTCGGCGTAATTCGGGATGAATCGACGCAAGAATTTTGCCTTCCCTTGCAAACCTTGGAGTTGGCATAAGGTAGAAGGAGGAGGAAGATTCAGAATGGCCTCAACCTTCAGAGGATCCACCCTAATTCCTAGACATGACACAATGAAACCCAGAAGTCGACCAGAATCCACAAAAAAACACATTTATGTGGGTTTAAACATATGTAGTAGTGGCGATAGCGGAGAAAAATGGCTCGGAGGTGCGTCGGGTGGTCTTGGCGATGCATGGAATGCGCCAGTAGATCATCAAGATAGGGTTGTACTATGTGCTTTATATCATGGAAAGCATAGGACATGGCATGCTGGAAAGTCACGCCAGTGTTATTTAAATCGAAAGGGAGTTTCCGATAGGTGAAAGTACCCCAAGGACAAATAAAAGCAGTTCTATGTTGATCTGCGGGTAAAATGTTGATTTGATTATAGCCGGAGAAATCATCCATTAATGAGAAGATTTCACTCCTGGTGCAATCGTCGACGATCTGGTCAACAAAGGGGGTTGGAAATTTGTCTTTGGGGTAGGATTTATTAATATCCCTATAATCAACGCAAACACGAAACATGCCTTGTTTTTTATTGACCAAAAGGAGATTGGAGACCCAATCAGTTAAAGACACCGAATAGATAAAGTCAGCTTTGAGAAGTTTTTCAACTTCGAGTTTAATGGCTGTGGCTTTACGGGGATGGACTGGGTGAAGCCTTTCTTGAACGGGTTTATCATTCAGGTATGTCTTGATCTCATGTACAATGATATCGGGGTCAATACCTAACATCTCTTCGTAACTCCAAGCAAAGACGTCACAAAACTCTTGAAAAATAGCTTTGTAGGTGACGACCTCATCATCGGAACAAGCGGCTCCGATGTATACATTTTCAACAATTCCAGGTTTAATGGAAATGTCAAGCGGAATAGTGGGTGAGATATTACTCAAATTCCCTTTGTAAAGCACATCGTGTGTAGGCTTGGGAACATAGGAAGTGATTACAATGCTCGACTGAGTTGAAATCCGTTGGTAGTTCTCTATGGTGTGTTGTTCAAGGAAGAGGATAGAACGATGATGCCCATCATCCCATGGGGTATCCTCCACAGACATGACCAACATAATCATCTCGTCCATCGAAAAAAGGACGTGAAATGGATCAGGAGATGAGTCACCAATAGAGGGGGTAGAAGGGGTTGTCGATTGAATGGCCTGATAGGCAGATTCAACTGGACTCAAAGAAATTTGTTCGCCATAGTGAAGACAATCACCAGGGTCGGGTACTATCCATGGGTCGTGAGACACAGGGGTTTCTTGAACAGAGGTGGAAATCATGTTGATCGAGGAGATAAACGGAGGGGGAATGTTGGGCAGTGGGATTGGGAATGTACCCATCAAAGTAGAATCTTTAAGAAGACCCACACCGACATTCTCGTACCCAGGGGGTGTTTTCGAAATGAAAGGTACGTAACATGTGGAAAAGTGTGGAGACAACTGCGTGCATGGAATCAATCCAGCTACGGCCAAGTAAGAGGTTGTAATAGAGAGGTGCATCAAAGACCTCGACCTCAACGTTGACCATTTTTCCTTCTAATGTAATAGGAAACAAAGGAAGGACACCGTAGGGTTTAAAGCCAGAGCCATTGAAGGCCTTGAGAGTGTTGTGTGATTCAGTAAGAGGAGGAGAACCAATGGCTTTCCAAAAAGTGATAGACATGACGCACGTCGAAGCTCCCT
>SNQJ01S0030616.1:98063-118466 GCA_010110895.2 Picea sitchensis | reverse complement strand
ACTAAAGTTGCATCAAACATAATAATATTTCATAAGATCGAGGCAATGAAAGAACATAATGGGGTAAGCATCACACAGGTCTAAAGCCAATGGTGAGTAGCTTCTCCATAACAGTTCTCCAAATCACATGTCCATAATGTATCCCAACAAAATTATCTTTACTACTAACAGTGATCACTATTTAAACTAGTTTTGGATTCACAAACTCTTATCATGCAAGATAGAGTGCAATCCCCCCAAAATACACTGTTTTACAAAAATAGTTTAGCATGGAACCATTTCAGTAGGAATTGGTTCATCAAAATTTATTACAAAAATAAAAGAAAGCAACTACTGAACTACACAACGCATGATCCAAGATGGTTTCTCCATGTAAATAGCACCATAATTATCATTTTCCTGTAGATAACAAAAACAAAATTGATAATTAGAAAATAATGCTAATTAATATTCAGAAATAGACTAGCTACAGAATCGTGAGATTCTGTATCTAGTCTTATATTAACAAAGAAAATAAAAACTAAATCTTCCTATGTTGACTTTCATAAAAAAATAAAATCAAATAAAATCAAACAAAATCACTTTTACCATTTAGAAATTAGACAGTGAAGGGTCAGACAGTTCTGAATTAATGATGGCATTGAAGTTGGTTGCATTTCTGATAATTATATTACCAGATATTTTGGGTATTTTATTTGCTCATTCTGCACATGCTTTGAACTCTTGGTTTTCTCGTTCAAGTAGAGAATTGTGAGCAGCCAGATGTTTTACTTGTGCCTGTAAAAATGGTATGTCCCTGTAATATCGTTCTACCCAGTCCAAACAACTGTCACAATTTACCGGTGCTATAGCAGGCCGAGGTTGAGCGTATTCAACAATGGATGCTTCGGCTCTTCCTGTGGCTTGTTTCAAGTCATGGATAATTCCAGCAAAACCCTCTTGTCCTTTTAGAAATGGAGGTAATCTAGAGACAAAGTCATACTGCTCATCTTGACCAACAGTTTCGTTCTTGAGACACTGGTTATCCCGATCTTCCTGAGAAAGGAAATCATTGATCTCGTCATATGAACAGTGATCATTGACCTCAATCATAGAGATCGATCTCAAATGATCCTGTTTTCAATTCCTTAAACTCCTAGATATTAATCGACCATATCTCTTATTTATAAAATTTAAATCTAAGATTTCTTATTTCTTACTCTTACGATTTTTCTTGACAGTGGGTTTGTCACTAAAGATCTGATTCATCTCAATAGAAGGGGTAGGATAAATCCTTTCTTTCAACACATCCACTACCTGTTCCAACAATTTTATGGGCGAAAAAATACATCATGGGTTTTTACCCATGGGAGTTTTCAAAGAAACAGACATAGATTCATTAATTTCACAGTCATTATGTGAATCGAAAACTTGACTCTCGGTCACAGGATTATCATAATTGAGGTTTACATTTAAAGGTGAGTTCACTGTGCTTTTAGGTTGGGAAAAATTGTTCCGACTCGGGAAGCTTTCCCAAGTGTCCCCAATTTGAGACAGGTGTGATACCAATAGGATTCTTATAAGCCCGTGATGAAAGAGGCTTGAAAGAGGGTTCAAGCTATGTTTCTTACAACGTTTCTACATCTTGTACATGCTCATCAACAAATAGAATGAAATGTTCAATTTAAACCCTAGGAACAACATCAACAGTCGGATGTGGTATAAAAATACCAAACCATACCTGACCTTGCACGTTATAAACTGTTTCAAAATCAAAATAAGGTCATGCCATCGAGGTTTCAGGAGGATAATAGGAATACCTTTAGGGAAACAGGTAGATTTGTGAGAGACCATGAACAAGCTCCATGGAACGTCTTCCAGTTTAGCATTTTTAAACCATTTTTCGCTTGTGGGAGTCCTGTCGCTTGGTCTATAGAGTCCTATGTGACCTCCAATTTCACATCCCCGAATTTTTCTCTAAACCCATCAAATGTTTGGGCAAAGGCCTGTGCGACTGAAAGGTTGTAACCTTTGAATATCCTGAGGAAGATATCCCAACCGTGAGCCTGCGAATCATCTATGGCATCATCGTGGGCAAGAAGGGCCTGACATCCATTAGGTTCGATTCGAACCACAAGGGCCATGGTTACTATCAAATAGACACAGTAGATATCATGGGAGGAAGGCTTTGACTTCCAATAAACAAGGAGCAAGGAGAGGTCTATGAAAATCAAAATGGCTCGATACTTATGAAATTGGGAGACTTTCATGTTTGATAGCTTAAGTTTGGAGAGACAAAAAACCAGAGGAAACGCAGACCTAGGAGCCATTACACATAATGAAGATCAAACCCTCAACCACTATCAAATGCCAATTCAAACAATTATTGAGGATCATTAAATGTACAAGACAACAGGATGAGGTGTCTTTGTGGATTCATCAGACCTATACTAAGTGACATGAAAATGATATGACTGATAGAGCAAAGAGAATATATCAATTGTTCACCCAAAGTTGCAGTGCGATTATGGATATCGAATAATCAGACCATACAATCAACCATAGAACTAATCAAATCATATTCTCCATAATATGTGGCAGTCAATTAATCAATGAGCTTATGAAATTTAAACTTAGTAACACATATAGGTTCCCTCAAAGTGTAATTTCTTAGGTAAAAAAAAGAAGAAAAACATAGACTGCAAAATGATTACCAAACCAAGTTTTTGTTTGAATTTCATGCTTGCGGTCATGAAATTTAAAACAAATAAACGAAATCTAAACGAAAAAATCATGAAATAAGTTAACCCAATAGATCACCTTGAAGCCAAAAGACAGAATCATTTTTAAAAGTAAGGAGGAGGTAGCTACTGTGACACATTATTTTGGTCACCCTGATGATGATTTCACAAGAATGTGTTCAATCTCCCAAGATGACTTTTTCTTGAGAAAAGCAACTTCTTTCCTCCTCTACAAGACTACTTTTTGGAAAGGGTCCACAGGCTACACATATTACATAGTGTGGAAATCTATTATTTCCACAGGCTACACTATAGGTGGCCCATGGGATTTCCACAGTCTTTTCTATAGGCAGGGTGCGGCGGCCTTCCAAAGCTAAAAGAAGAAATATGTTTCACGAAGTTTCTAGAAGGGATATCTTCTAGAATGTGAGGTGGCGTCTGTATGGTTACGATCCTACTGGTTTCTATGATTTGGTGGGATCATCCTCATCCCTTTAACCACTTCATATTCTCCTATATAAGGAGGGGCCTCTCAAGGAAAAGGTAAAGAAAAGTTGAGCAAGATTAAGCAGAGACTTGATAAGGGAATAGGCTGAAGACTGTGTGAAGAATCCTATTTTGAGTGCTACTTGAGATGTCCATTTGTCTATCAATCTTTTGTGGATTCTCTTCATACGAATTTCGGAAAAAGTGTATGTGTGTGTTGGAACGAAGGACCACTAAAAGTGAACTTGTGACATCAAGGCATTCGGTTGTATCTTCTACTTTCCATTAATATTATACGGTGGCATGTCTCTTTCCCATAAAATGATTAGTATTTTATTACATGATTCCTTGATCACATGTTTAGGTTTCCATTGAATTATACTATTGCTACTTTCACATTGGTTGGCTTGTGTCGTTACAGATTTGATCTCGCAGGAGCACCAAAGTGAAGCAGGAACAACAAAGAGATAAGGAAGCGATTCATAAGGCATGTTATCTATTCCTCCTTTGGTAATAAATTCAATGATCACAACTTAGGGAAAGCATATTTTTCTGTCTTGTTTTGTTCTAGATCCAGGTGGATCTAGGGGGATTAGTTCATGTTCGCATCTACCAATTTACCCATAACAAAATTGGCGGCTCAACTGGGGATACAACTTGATTGCGGTTTTTCATTGGCCATTTGCTTTTAGCCTATGTTTTCCATTATGTTTCAGTTTCTGAGTCTGTGGGAGATCCAACACGACTCATTGGGCCTAAAAGTTTCCTGAGACCCTCTGTTATTTTTCCAAAATTCTCTTATTTGCAAAACACCCCCGCACTGTAACCTTTACATAGCCTGCGTAAACTATCGATTCCCGCACCCTGTCAGTCCATCCCAGTGCATTCTTTCCGCACCATACTCGTTTCTAGCCTGCGAAAATGCTTTATTTCCACACTGTAACCTATAGCTAGGTCACGACGATGTTTGCAATTTTTTTTGGTTTGGGTCCTATCATCCCTTGATACCCAGTTTTGTCTTACCAGCTGGGAGGGGACTTTTTCATACCAGTATCATGACTGTTGCTTGATTGTTTAACTTGCTTGCGATTGGTTTTCGGAGATCGAAATCCTTTCTTAGTCTTTTCCAGTTTTCACTTTTTTTTTTTATCAAACAAGGATATAATCTCCGATCCCGTATCTGAGTGCTTGGTTGATTAAAGGTTTGTTGATTGGATTTAAGAGTTTTGGATTGCTTACATTTTTGGATTGTTTGTTGACTATAAATTTCTTTGTCCATTTGCATTCGGTGAGCTACTTTCTTGTCATTATTACTTTTATCTACATTGAAACATTGATTTGGGTGCAATTGAGTGTATCTACTTTCGCTGGTTACTTGTCCCTCCATCCTTGCATCCCTGTTTTGGTTGCTTGAAAGGAAAATTAAAGCCATTCATTATTGTTGAGTAATCATTTGTAAGAAAGCTTTTGCATTCAATTTTTATTTTTTTTAAGAAGAGAAAATTGAAAATTTTCATTTTCATGGTTGTTTGCAATTGTGTTCAAGAAATAAAAGTACATTTCGTAGCTTATATTATTCTAGAAAAACACCTTATCCCTGCTGTAGATAGAGTTCATTGAATGAAATTTGAATCATTCATATCTATTTGCATCCTATTGGGTCAAGGTCTCAACAACATTGGTTTCATATCCATATTCCCCTTGCGTAAACAACAGCCCATAAAAACACTACGTAATCATAAAATCTACTTAGTAACTTTTATTTTCTAGGATTTTTCACACCAAGATTAGATAGGCTAGTGCTTTGGAATAGGCTGTGAGACACACTCTCCAAAGCACAAAACACACAATAGTATCTTGTGATAGGGAGTGATCAAATCCATTGGCAACATCTTGTCCTGGGAAGCCCTTCTCACACAAGGGTCAAACCTGAGGTCACATTGAGATTGGCAGAGTTACTCACCCTGCTTTGTTGATCTTAGTGTAGAGATTGCATGTATTATGGGGGTCACTTGAAGGTATAACCACAATGATGAGTGGAAGCCTTTCAAGTTGATTTCGGGCTTGATACCCTGCCCTTGCATGTGGATCGGACTGTCGACTGTTTCCCCAGGCATCATTGTTGTTGGTGGTAACTTTAGTGGCCTATCTCCTTAGGGTCTTACACAAGGTGATTGTGGAGGGGAAAGTCTTCATGGTACCTGGAATCGACGTTGGCCAAACTCACTCGGGATCCTTGGAGGGTAAATCCACAATTATTGCGTGGAAGCTTGCACCAAGGCGTAAGTCCGTTAAGCAGGTCATCAACGTAACTTTTCCACCCTAGCCCAGCCCCTTCTTATCTTGATTTTGGGACGTTGGATTTCATCACCAACTAGTGACCTCAAAATAAGAAGGTTTTGTTTGCTTGGTTTGATTCCTAGATTTTATTAGCGAGTGTTGTTTGTTTCCATAGTTGGCCATAGAGTTTATTTTGTAATATATTTAGCTCAGCCAACATCGACCCTCCATGTTGCTCACGTAGAATGAAAGGACTACCCCCGGAATATTTGGAAGGTTCCCCACCCTTTCCTACCAACCCACCAGAGGGCTCCCCTCAATAGAGTGAGGTCCAAGACATTGCCACTCCACGAGTGGAAAGAATTGACTCCTTAGAACAATTCTGAGTTACAGATGATCTAGAGTCTTTTCGACTTCCTCACGATTATGAGAGATACATTGTTCAGGTGAATTCGTCCGGAGAAATTGTTGTTGCATCTTCTGGATTACCAACCGGACCTTTCACAGGCCCTAAAGGTCAGGACCCTTTTTGGACTACTGGCATTTTTATACGGGACCTTTTTGGCTCAGGAGCGGGTGTTGATATCACTGTCACACCTGATCTGCCCGAAACGTCTGATACAGACGTGATACCTTTTACAACTGCCTATTTTTTCCCTGGTTTAGATGCCCAGCCAGCCGAATCTAACTCACCCATCCCCCTTCAAATGGCCCATTATACAATGGTCCCAGACACTACGAATATTCCCACTAGGAATACGGTGGCTATCCAAGCTCCCATTGGCACACCACTTTCACCTAGACCTACCCCGTCCCTTCCCCCTGGGTATAATGCGTTAAATGCTTCTATCCCTATTCCTACTCAGGGTCCATCCGGAGCTTCTGGATCTTTTCCCCCTCCTGGACACAATACTGTTTCTGGTTTTATTCCGACACTTCCTCATGTCCCTCTGGAGGTTCTTATCCATCTTTTGTCGGCGAAGCCGGACCTAGTGGCATCACTCAATCTTTCACACCTAATTACCAGATTTCTGTTGGTGGACAATTTAACTTTAGGGGCCAACCCCCACCTGGCAGCCAAATCCCAATTGGGACACCACCCCCGGTTAGAGGACAACTCCCACCTGGAGGCCAAACCCATATTTGGATGCAACCCCCATATGGCGGTCAAATCCCAATTGGGACACAACCCCCAGTTGGCGGACAACCCCCAACTACCCCTCCCTATGGGTAGAACATACCTGTAGCTTTGGCCCAATATTGGAACTATATTACCCAAGGTAATCCTAAATCAACTAGGGGGAAATAGCCTCAATTTATCTCTTTCATACTCCCTAGTACAGGCCAGCCATACCCAGGTCCGCCCAATCCCATTTGGGGTTTGAACATTCAGCCTAATGCCTCATTGCAAGGGAACAACCCTAATCAGTACAACCCCATGAACTATATGCCTCCACACCAACACCTGAATATGCTTGTATATTCACATCACATGCAAACTACTTACGGTCCTACTGGTATACCGACGAGACTTCCTCCCCAAAGTCACCAGTACCTGCACGTGAATAGACAGTTACCCTTTCTAGCCACTTTGGACCTTGCCGATTTGTCTAGGATCTTGAACGACCCTATCCTTCATTTTCCCCATTGGCCCGTTATACCAGCCACGCTACCATTAGACATTCCCAAGTTTGATGGTAAACTGGGAGAATATCCGAACAACCACGTTATGACTTTCCACCTTTGGTGTTCATCCAACTCTTTGATGGACGACTCCATTAAGTTGAGACTTTTCCAACGAACCCTTACCGGTTCAGCTGCAAAGTGGTATATTGAATTACCACAAGGCTTCTTCACTGACTTTAATACCCTTTCCATGGCTTTCCTCACCCATTACCAACTGCCCATTTGCTATGAAACAAGAACCGAGATTTTGAGTTCCTTCATGCAAAATTCAGCCACTCGTATTTCCGATCACATCCATGAGTGGAGACAAAGATGACGTTTGATCAAACTCGAACTTCCCGATCAATTGTTTGCAGAATGGTTCACTAAATCATTCATGAATAAAATCTCTCATGATATTTCCATGGGTGGTGTTGTCACCGAAGAACAGGCGATCAGTCATACCCAGTACCTTGATCTCATTTATTCACAAATGGGTACCCTTTACAACTTACTCCATGATGCTCCTCGTCCTTATACCACAGCTACCTCGACAACCCTGACAACTTCTCATGTTGCTGATGGTGTGATTGACACTTTCTCTACTGACACCAAATCTATGTCGGCCTCTCACACCACCCCCAAGTCTTCTGCTTCTAATGTACATACTGCTCCAACTCCCACTCCTTCCACCGACAAAACTTCTGAGGTGAACTCTGTTCAAACTACCCCTGTCGGTAAAAATAAATCCAAAAAAGGAAAGGGTAGGAACAAGGAGGATAAAAATAACCCCCAATCCAAAAAAAACAAAACACAACCTATTGATGACAAGGATAAGCGTAAACCGAGATACCTGTGTCTTATATGTGGTGATGATCACTACACGAAAGATTGTCTGAGATGGGAAAAGGTCACTAAGTTCCTTTAAGGGACCCCAAAACCTCCTACACCTGTCATCTTGTCACAACCTTTCCTGTCTCAGCAGCATGCCCAATTGGTCATTCACGACCAACCTTCTCCTTCTACTACTTCATACGTCCTGATGTGCACGGGTGATTCAAAGAAAAATGACATTGCTATCGCTACTCGGGCCAAAGATTATTCTCCCTCCAAGGAGAAAGTTGATGATGCACCACCTTCGTTGGTACAACCGACTCCCATAACTTCACCTCCCAATGGTCCTCTTCATCTCGAACGATCAAGCCTCGATATTGTCCTCTGCCCTCCTCCAAAGGGCCTTGCTCAGAATTATGCCTTCAATCCTCATGCACATGTTGCCCAGACCTACAACATTGTAGAAGATCTGGCGCAAGCACCCTCTGTGATGTCAGCTCTCGAAGCCCTTCAAAGTTGCACCATGCAACGGAAGGCACTATTAAAGGATATTGGTGGAATTGATCCCACAGATACAAACTTGATAATCTTTGACTTGGAAGATCACATTCCAAGATTGCCTCCTCAATTAGAGTTTCAGATACAAGTTGTTGTCGAAACCAAAAAATCTGTATAACCATTATTGACGAGGGAGCTTCGACGTGCGTCATGTCTATCACTTTTTGGAAAGCCATTGGTTCTCCTCCTCTTACTGAATCACACAACACTCTCAAGGCCTTCAATGGCTCTGGCTTTAAACCCTACGGTGTCCTTCCTTTGTTTCCTATTACATTAGAAGGAAAAATGGTCAACGTTGAGGTCGAGGTCTTTGATGCACCTCTCTATTACAACCTCTTACTTGGCCGTAGCTGGATTGATTCCATGCACGCAGTTGTCTCCACACTTTTCCACATGTTACGTACCTTTCATTTCGAAAACACCCCCTGGGTACGAGAATGTCGGTGTGGGTCTTCTTAAAGATTCTACTTTGATGGGTACATTCCCAATCCCACTGCCCAACATTCCCCCTCCGTTTATCTCCTCGATCAACATGATTTCCACCTCTGTTCAAGAAACCCCTGTGTCTCACGACCCATGGATAGTACCCGACCCTGGTGATTGTCTTCACTATGGCGAACAAATTTCTTTGAGTCCAGTTGAATCTGCCTATCAGGCCATTCAATCGACAACCCCTTCTACCCCCTCTATTGGTGACTCATCTCCTGATCCATTTCACGTCCTTTTTTCGATGGACGAGATGATTATGTTGGTCATGTCTGTGGAGGATACCCCATGGGATGATGGGCATCATCGTTCTATCCTCTTCCTTGAACAACACACCATAGAGAACTACCAACGGATTTCAACTCAGTCGAGCATTGTAATCACTTCCTATGTTCCCAAGCCTACACACGATGTGCTTTACAAAGGGAATTTGAGTAATATCTCACCCACTATTCCGCTTGACATTTCCATTAAACCTGGAATTGTTGAAAATGTATACATCGGAGCCGCTTGTTCCGATGATGAGNAGGGAGCTTCGACGTGCGTCATGTCTATCACTTTTTGGAAAGCCATTGGTTCTCCTCCTCTTACTGAATCACACAACACTCTCAAGGCCTTCAATGGCTCTGGCTTTAAACCCTACGGTGTCCTTCCTTTGTTTCCTATTACATTAGAAGGAAAAATGGTCAACGTTGAGGTCGAGGTCTTTGATGCACCTCTCTATTACAACCTCTTACTTGGCCGTAGCTGGATTGATTCCATGCACGCAGTTGTCTCCACACTTTTCCACATGTTACGTACCTTTCATTTCGAAAACACCCCCTGGGTACGAGAATGTCGGTGTGGGTCTTCTTAAAGATTCTACTTTGATGGGTACATTCCCAATCCCACTGCCCAACATTCCCCCTCCGTTTATCTCCTCGATCAACATGATTTCCACCTCTGTTCAAGAAACCCCTGTGTCTCACGACCCATGGATAGTACCCGACCCTGGTGATTGTCTTCACTATGGCGAACAAATTTCTTTGAGTCCAGTTGAATCTGCCTATCAGGCCATTCAATCGACAACCCCTTCTACCCCCTCTATTGGTGACTCATCTCCTGATCCATTTCACGTCCTTTTTTCGATGGACGAGATGATTATGTTGGTCATGTCTGTGGAGGATACCCCATGGGATGATGGGCATCATCGTTCTATCCTCTTCCTTGAACAACACACCATAGAGAACTACCAACGGATTTCAACTCAGTCGAGCATTGTAATCACTTCCTATGTTCCCAAGCCTACACACGATGTGCTTTACAAAGGGAATTTGAGTAATATCTCACCCACTATTCCGCTTGACATTTCCATTAAACCTGGAATTGTTGAAAATGTATACATCGGAGCCGCTTGTTCCGATGATGAGTTCGTCACCTACAAAGCTATTTTTCAAGAGTTTTGTGACGTCTTTGCTTGGAGTTACGAAGATATGTCAGGTATTGACCCCGATATCATTGTACATGAGATCAAGACATACCCGAATGCTAAACCCGTTCAAGAAAGGCTTCGCCCAGTCCATCCCCATAAAGCCACAGCCATTAAACTCGAAGTTGAAAAACTTCTCAAAGCCGACTTTATCTATTTGGTGTCTTTAACTGATTGGGTCTCCAATCTCCTTTTGGTCAATAAAAAACAAGGCATGGTTCGTGTTTGCGTTGATTATAGGGATATTAATAAAGCATGCCTCAAAGACAAATTTCCAACCCCCTTTGTTGACCAGATCGTCGACGATTGCACCGGGAGTGAAATCTTCTCATTAATGGACGATTTCTCCGGCTATAATCAAATCAACATTTTACCCGCAGATCAACATAGAACTGCTTTTATTTGTCCTTGGGGTACTTTCACCTACCGGAAACTCCCTTTCGATTTAAAGAACACTGGCGTGACTTTCCAGCATGCCATGTCCTATGCTTTCCATGATATAAAGCACATAGTACAACCGTATCTTGATGATCTACTGGCGCATTCCATGCATTGCCAAGACCACCTGACGCACCTCCGAGCCATTTTTCTCCGCTGTCACCACTACTGCATACGTTTAAACCCACATAAATGTGTTTTTTGTGTGGAGTCCGGTCGACTTCTAGGTTTCATTGTGTCATGTCTAGGAATTAGGGTGGATCCTCTGAAGGTTGAGGCCATTCTGAATCTTCCTCCTCCTTCTACCTTATGCCAACTCCAAAGTTTGCAAGGGAAGGAAAAATTCTTGCGTCGATTCATCCCGAATTACGCCGAGTTAACACTAGGATTCACTTGTCTGTTAAAGAAGGTTTACCAATTCATTTGGGATGAAAAAACCAACAAAGCCTTCGAATATTTGAAACTCGCCCTCACACGAACGCCACTGCTTTTCCCTCCGGATTACAGTCGAGATTATTTCCTTTACCTCACCGCCTCAGACTCTACCATCGTTATGGTTTTAGTCTAGGAAGATGATTCTCATGATGAGCATGCAATTTATTATTTGAGTCGGAGTCTCATGACCACCGAGACCAAATATTTACATGTGGAAAAACTGGCCTTGGCAGTCGTTCAAGCTGTCCAACGTTTCTGTCACTACATCCTATTAACCAACACCACCGTCATTTCTTCTTACAACCCTATGAAACATATTCTTACATGCCAATTGCTAGGGGGAAAGTACTCTAAATGGATCATCATCCTCCAAGAGTTCGACCTAGAGTTAGAACGTTCTAAGTCGAACAAATCGCTGGTCTGTGCCGAACTGATCTGTGACCTTCCCTCCGCTGAGACAGAAAACGTGGCAGAAGATTCCCTCCCTGATGAATCCCTCTTTATGATTCGTTCTGATGATGCTTGGTATGGAGATATTATCATTTATCTCTAGAATCAAAATTTCCGGCCAGACCTCTCTAGTACAGACCATCGTCACATTCGCTATCAAGCCCGTCAATACATCATTCTCGGTGACACACTTTATCACCGTGGTGTTGAATCTATATTCCAACGTCGTCTCACCTTTGATGAGGCCGAGAAAGCTTTGAATGACTACCACTCTGGAGCATGTGGCATTCATATGTCTGGGTATGCCACTGCCCAAAAGATCTTGAGAGCCGGGTACTTCTGGCCTTCTTTATTTAAATATTGTATAACTGCTATCCAGAAGTGCCATGCTTGCCAAACGTATAACAACAAAATAAGATCTCATCCTTCTCCCTTACACCCTGTAGTTTCCATTGGACCCTTCGCTAAATGGGGTATCAATTTCATGACCTGTAACCCTCACTCGGCCGAGGGGCATGGATATATCATCGTAGTCGTAGATTATTTCACGAAATGGGTCGAGGCGATGCCTACATTTGACAACACGGGAAAAACTGTAGCCCTATTCATATTCAATCACATCATCACACGATTTGGAATCCCACATTCTATCATCACTGATCACGATAGCCACTTTCGCAACTTCATGATGTATGAACTTACGGAAAAGTTGGGTCTTCGACATGAAAACTCAACCCCCTACTATCCATAGGCCAATGGCCAAGTTGAAGCAATCAACAAGGTTCTTATCACCATGCTTCGACGGATTATAGGAATTCACAAAACAAGTTGGCACACAATGTTGTTTTCGACATTGTGGGCCTATCGGACATCCATGAAGTTTTCCATGGGTTTTACACCCTTCCAATTAGTGTATGGTTTAGAAGTTGTTCTACTGATTGAGTGTGAGATACCGTCATTAAAACTAGCCATTGAACTTCTCCCAAACACCTCTGATGAAGAAGAACGTCTGTTGTATCTTATGCAATTGGACGAGGCCCATCGTGATGCCACCCTAGTTATTGAAACCCATAAGAAATGTGTCAAATCCCAATACGACAAGAATTTCAAGCCACGCATTTTCTCTGAGGGTGATCTAGTTCTTTTCTATGAACAAGATCGAGATTTGCTAGGAGCCGGGAAATTTGAGGCTATGTGGTGAAGCCCTTATATCGTCAAATGAGTGTTGGAGAAGGGAGCTTACAAGTTAGTAGATTATGATGGAATTCCTTTGAGTGAACCCATAAATGGGCTTTACTTGAAGAAGTACTATGCTTAGACTATCTTTGCACGAGTGCTTGTATTTTCACTGTATCATACTTTTTGTGTGTTTTTTACATTATTTGGTTTCCACCCTAGACCACTTATTTTGCGCTAGGCTTGGCTTCCAGATGTCCGAGTCTTCGCTACCCCACATTGTCTTTGTCAATGGCGCTAGTCATAGTACTCAGAACCTAGCTTCTGCTGCTTGGGCAATCTATGCACCTACAAACTAACTTATCAGTCTGCACGGTGTTTGTCTCGGTCATGCAACCAATAATATCACAGAGTATAGCGCAGTCATCGAATTGTTGATCGATGCTATCTCACTTGGGCTTCATCGCCTGGTTATATGACTTGATTCATAGCTAGTAGTGCTACAGTTAAGTAATATCTATGATATCCGAAGTCCTACTTTGTTACAGGTATATCTACGAATTCGCCTCTTGGAACGTTATTTTGATTATATTGAGTATTAGCACATTCCTAAATGTCTAAATACATTAACTGATGCAATAGCTAATTATGTGTTAGACAAACATCTGAGACATTTATGAATCCAATCACACATCACGTGTATTATGCAAAACAAAATAAGCCGGTAGAAGCCTCATGTATATATATATATAACGATAAAAGTTTGTTACAAAAAGATTGTTTTTCGTTCGAAGACCAAAATGTCAAAATATGAAGCTCATGGATTCTACAAAATAACATCACGGTATTGCTCATGGTAACGCACTACAACTCGTGCTACCCTACGGAGAAATCACCTCAATGAACCAGACACACCTATAGTATGGTGTTGGAAATGCTTCGGGACCTCGCCAATAGACATGTCTTGGATGCTTGCAGTCAGACCCTCCAAGTTCTTTTCGATTGCCTTGTACTGATCCGCATCCCATCCTGCTCCTACTGCTGCTTCCCCCCACCTTTGTATAGGGGATGTACTCGGAGGCCGATATGACCCTACATCTGCATGGTCAAAATGTTTTGATTAGTCTTTTGGATCGAAAACATAAAAAACATTTAATATTTTGAAAATTTACAAAAACATTATAAAAGAAAAATATATTTCTTACCTAGGTCCCCCCACTAAGAACCCTCTGGTAACACAAAATCAAGGTCATTACGGAAATCCAACCCGGCATAGGCATAATCATCAATCATCAAATTTTGAGGTTCCAACCAGTCAAAGAAAGTATCATTATATTTGATAATTGGACCTGCTACATGATGAGACATGAGATCAGACCATCGTTTCATTCGTGGATCTCGTGGAACTGGTATATTCCACTCTACCTGTAGGCGTAGGTGAGGGACTCTTTCTAAGAAGAAATATACCAAGATGGACCCATACACCAATTGAATACACGAGGTTCGGTGCATTCAATCGCATACTGGAAATAACTCTGTAAAGCCATATGTGGAGATGCACTCCCCACTATTTGCGCAATGGTAAAAAGGATGGTCTTGAGAGTCAGATCATGAACCCCTCTGATAGCTACTTTACCTTTATGCCTCTTGGCTTCAGGTTCACAATGCAGTTTGATGTATTCGCTCATAGGAAAGCCACCACCTCGACCCCCTGTTAGAGTCACAGGCACCCCACGACGGGATAACCCCATCAAAAAGTAAATCTCTTCAATGTCTAAGGAGAGAGTATGGATACCCACACAAAATACTTGTTGATCCACGTCCCACATATGGACCAGATACTCCAATAGTCTCAGTTGGGCCCTCATGCCCTGGATCTTGAAGAACTTTAGCAAACCACACTGTCGTAGGGAATTGATGGTAGCCGAATCATTCAAATCCATGGCATCATCGTCTTCATGCTCTCTTTCTCACCACTCCAACATCTCTGCAAATCAAAACACTTGCATAAGGATGAAAGAAAGAGTTTAGCACCTTCAATCATCAATTTTTGGAATTCATTTGGAAAAAACGCATTCACATTTTTGTATTTCTCGGCCGCCGTAAGTAGGCTTCATTTACAGCACGGAGTTTCCGTGGCCGAACCATAGGGCGCCTGAGGAAATCCATGATTTCCATAGGCCCCAATATAGGGAACCCACGACGGCCCCAACGCACGCCTATGGCCCAAAAAATCCACCCAAATATTCATCTTTAACCGATTAAAATGCATTCTAAACCACTGAAAAGGTAGAAGACGAGGTACTTACCACTTTCACATGAACCACTCGCTGAATGATCGCCCGTGCTCTCCGTAATCGATCACCGAAATATGAGGTGAAAATGACCTTCTAGACAAATTTTGGGTGAAATACAAATGGAATGGTGAAAATGAGTTCTTACCACTATTTATCTCATTTTTTACTTTTTCTAAAAAATATTTTGATCATTTAAATGCATTTTCTCAAAAATCTAATACTCTAATGGTCATGTGAGTTGTATATGTCTCGCAAATGGGAGAACTAGGGTTGCGAACAATGAAGTATGGACAGTTTTTGTAATTTGTTTTTCTTTTTACGTCGCATGTACGATTATTTTTTAGGTTTTTTTACAAAAACCTCGAGCTTGGTCTTTGTTTGTTCTCGTGCTCAAAAATTGATGAGAACGTAATCGAGTATACTTTTGTCGTCTTTTCGTACTTGTCATGGTAACACGAAAATAATGAAACTTACAGACTAACCTTTAAGCTCTTTTCACGCTCCATAAAAATGAAAAGATTGCCGAGCGACCTTGTTCTTTTCATGCTCGTAAAAGTGTTTGAAGAAAACGTTTGGTGGGCGATAGTTTATCACTTTTTTGGTCCTATCAAACTAATTTATGAAAAATAAACTGGGAGAGTTCTCTTTAAGTGTTTTTCAGACTCTCAAAATATGAAAAACCCATGAGTTTTCTATCATTGGACTCGTTAAACAAACATCGAAAGACCCACATGGGACCAAACCACTCCTTCTTAGGGTTCGTTAAAAATACTCCGAGGGACTTGTCCGAAGGATGAGATTACATCAACAAGCATACGTTATCCTCGTCAAGTTTGCATAAAAATAAATAGGTACTCGCCAGAAATGGCGGAGGAAAATTTAGGAAAGAGATGTGTCTTTGTATTTGTGTCAGTGGCAGTAGGCGTCACTCTTGAACATGGCACCCCCTTCATCATTTGAACCTGGGTTGGGAAATCCATTTGTCGCTCGTTTGACTTTCTGCAAGTTCATATCTTGGGTCGTCTTTGAGTCAATTCTGCCAAGACTAGTGTTGTACCATTCATATGTTCAAGAGAAGTTCAACCAAGCCCTCTATTGAGTCGGTCATCTGCAACTGTCAATTCCTACCATGTTGACCTTCCTTGTGTCAGTTTCAAATCATGTACGTACTTTGTTCTACCCTAAATCTGTTACTTATTTTGTGTCACTGATGGGGGATACATCAAGACCCTCCTGTGATGAGTCTCTTCTTGTCGACTTCAGCTCATTATCCAGGAACATGACTTACAAATCATTTAGTGCCTTAGATCCTGCATGCCTCAATGGCAGGTTTCTTCGCTTTCGACAGCAGATTCACATCATCGATCCCTGATTGACATATTCCATTGAGTGTTCAACTTCATCTCATCTATTCACACTCGTTGAATTGTACTAGATTACCTTGGGAGTCATTGACATCAATGGTGATTTCCCTCACGCTTGTTAACGATTTTCATTAATGACCGGTAATCAAGTGGTTTCTAACCATGTTCAACTTTGACTCCTGTAATCGCATGGCTAGATCCGTACCAACAGATGACGGGAATGAAGACCCTGAACCTCATCATTTTTTGGTTCAGGTTGCGATAGAGCATCATGATTTGTATTGACACATAGATCCACTTTGTATGTCTCGTGGCTATGTCTACATCTGAGCTTTCCGATACATAGATCCACAGTGTATTCCTAGTGGCTATGTAGAATCTTGATAACATGGATCCACAGTGTATAATTGGTGGCCATGACTTATATTTATGATTTCGATCATTTATAGTCTGAACATGGGAATTCCTACCTTAGACATGGTATATTATTGTGCAAATTATTGATTGTTTGCAGGTTCCCGATTGGTGCGCTCCTTTGTTCCCGACACACACACACACATTTTTACAAAGTATTTTGGCTATCATGAGTTCCAACCTCATACTTTGGGGGGCATTATGTTACACATTATTTTGGTCACCCTGATGATGATTTCACAAGAATGTGTTCAGGCTCCCAAGATGACTTTTGCCTGAGAAAAGCAACTTATTTCCTCCTCTACAAGACTACTTTTTGGAAAGGGTTCGCAGGCTACACATATTACACAGTGCAGAAATCTATGATTTCCGCAGGTTTCACTATAGGTTTCCCGCGGGATTTCCGCAGTATTCTCTATAGGAACAGTGCGACGACCTTCAAAATATAAAAGAAGAAAGATGTTTCACGAAGTTTCTATAAGGGAGATATTCTAGAATGTGAGGTGGCATCCGTATGGTTACAATCGTACTGGTTTCTCCGATTTGGTGTGATCATCCTCATCTGTTTAACCACTTCATCTTCTCCTATCTAAGGAGGGGCCTCTCAAGGAAAAGGTAAAGCAAAGTTGAGCAAGATTAAGTAGAGAACTGATAAAAGAATAGACTGAAGACTGTGTGAAGAATCCTATTTTGAGTGCTGCTTGAGACCTCCATTTGTTTATCAAGCTTTTGTGGATTCTCTTCATACGAATTTAAGAGCAAGTGTATGTGTTTTTTGGAATGAAGGACCACTGAAATGGAAATTGCGACATCAAGGCATTCGGTTGTATCTTCTACTTTCCATTAATATGATACAGTGGCATGTCTCTTTCCCATAAAATGATTAGTATTTTATTACATGATTCCTTGATCACATGTTTAGGTTTCCATTGAATTATACTATTGTTGCTTTCACGTTGGTTGGCTTGTGTTGTTATAGATTATATTTCGCAGGAGCACCAAAGTGAAGCAGGAACAACAAAGAGATAAGGAAGCAATTCATAAGGTATGTTATCTATTCCTCCTTTGGTAATAAATTCAATGATCACAACTTACGGAAAGCATATTGTTTCGTCTTGTTTTGTTCTATATCTAGGTGGATCTAGGGGGATTAGTTCCTGTCCCCATCTACCAATTTACCCATAACAGCTACAGAATTTTTTTTATCTCTTTGTGATGAATTTTAATCATGATAAAATTGACAGATAGGGTGGCTGCCAATAGATACATTACAGTTCAAGGGGGACTCCTTTGTTTGCTTGCTTCACTAATTTAGATTGGGATGGTGGCGCTAATGATCGAAATTCTACTATAGGTTATGTTTTTAGTCTCAGTTTTGGACTTGTCACTTGGGGGATTGTAATAAACAATAGGTTATTTCTCTTTCTTTAGTAGAAGTAGAGTACATAGCAACAATTAATTCAAGTCATGAATTCTTGTGGCTTCAACATATCCTTTTAGAGTTTGGATTCTAGTAGAAGCATCCGACCACACTTTGGTGTGACAATTAGATTGCAATGAAACTTGCCAAAGACCAGTTTAACATTAATGCAACAAACACATTGAACTATTATTCATGATCGACTTTTTAAAGTGTTATTTTTCCCTACAAAAAATCAAGTTGTAGACATTTTCACAAATGCTCTTACAAAAGAAAAATTTTCCAAACTTCCATCTATGTTAGGAGCTTAAGAAGTCATCATTAAGGGGGGATAGGCTCTAATGCCTCATTCCTTCTCCTATTGTGTCACCTTTGTAAATTCTTTAATCATATCCCAAGTTGTTCTTAAGGGGATATGTTTGGATATTTAGATGCTTATCAGTTAATTAAGTTCAACTTGATCTAATATGTCTTTAGGTAAAAGTGTGTTTTCTTAATATGCATTTGTATTTATATAATTTGATAGTCACAATATGTTCTAAACATAGAGTGATCCAATGATTCATATTCTCCTCGATCTTAATGACTATATTGATCGGTGTCTTAACACCAAATTGGTCCATGATATCTATTTAAAGATCATGGAGGGTCATTTCTTGATGATTGATTGTGAAAAACTCTCTTGTAAAATATTTTCCTTTTGCATTGACATATTACCTCAAGTGGCTATGTTGGCTAGGGCCATGTATTGTTTCCCTCTTAGATGGTTTTAACCACGTAAAAACATCGGTTTTATGATATTTCATCGGGTTGTGTGAGCAGTTTCTTAAGTTTTTTGTCCTGCGTGGTAATACCATGTTTTGTCAAACACTTGCATTTCTTGCAAAGGTAATAAAATTTCTCATCACCGATATCAAGAAGTTTGGTATTATTCCTAGATTTATTTTAACACTGTTTGTGTGCACATGATTATAGAATTTATCAAGAACATTATTAGTGGTGATATCAAAGGCCTCTTTTATTAATTTCTCCATATAACCCGATCAGATGCACCAATGCTCATATTAGTGTTACTTGACATAATTTATTTTTGAACAAAATAATCAATTAGTAAGGCATTTGTACAACAAGTATACATTAAAGCAATTTCATGTATAGTGAAAGTAAATAGTATTTACAAAATTTACTAGAAATAAATTTTAATTATGGAGAGAATATTAAAAAGTTCAATAATTATGTAAAATTATACGTAAATTGTTACTTAATCCGAAGTGCTAATTAGATAAAAAGAAAAGATTAGATAAAAAGAAAAAATAGTTACTTTATCATAAATGCTTTTGAAAATGTAGAAAATACATCTATTTTAAAAGTTGAAAGTATATTTTTTTTCTATCTTGATCTCTTTTTACTAGTATCATCAATTTTTGGACTTCTGGTGGTTGAGCTTCCTCAATTTTTGGGCATGTGTTTTCTACAATTAAATTTGACTTTGTCAAAGTTAACCATGTACAAAGACATGACTTTGTCAAATGTATTCATGTACAAAGACATGTCGTAATTGACAATCCTACTGTACAAAAACATACATCACTACTATAACCTGGAAAAAACGATGTTTACCAAAGGTAAAATATTAAAAAATAGAAAAAATAAGAAATTTAATTGTTTTTAGACATTAAAATCTTATTGTTTTTAGACATTAAAATCAAATTTGGACCCCTAATGTAATAGTGATAAGTTTGTTTGTATTTTATAATAAGTAATGTGTTATAGCAAGATTTGCCTCACCATAGCTATCTTGCACAGAGGGCCTTTTCCATTTTCCTATGCAAACTTGTCATCCCCTTTTGATGAATCCAGAGCTAAAAATACATATTTTTCCACATATACACACCCTATCTACTCTACAACA
>SNQJ01S0030616.1:84971-98053 GCA_010110895.2 Picea sitchensis | reverse complement strand
CATGTGATTTGGAGAACTGTTATGGAGAAGCTACTCACCATTGGCTTTAGACCTGTGTGATGCTTACCCCATTATGTTCTTTCATTGCCTCGATCTTATGAAATATTATTATGTTTGATGCAACTTTAGTCTGGTTATCTTATGATGTTTCATATTATTAAGTATTTAAATGTTGTCTATAATTTGTTATTCCATTTAGTATCTATGATCAATCTGTCATTTGATTATTATCGATTTATTCTAGATATTAAATGATCGATTACATTAATACTTCGAATTGAGTTTCTTTCATTCTAAGTGTTCATTATCATAAGATCACCAGATCTTTACAGTTATCATTTTTTTGTTAAATTCTCACTCCAATACATCAAAAGCTTCTTTGAATTTGTTCTGGGAGTATTAGCATTGTTCTGTTACAGGTTTCCCTCATATGCAGAACAATTAGGAGCTCGAATTACACAGGAAGATAAATTCAGTTTAGTCGATTAGTTACGGGTTAGTTTACTTGTTATTTAGTTAAATTATTTATTAATGAAATAAGGACAGCATGAATTAGCTTTGTCTGTTTATGTATTCTTATTTCAATTATATTTTCTTAGCATTCATTAGTTTTAGATCTTTAGACACTCAAAATAAAAGGGAAAAATGTATGTGCGTTCTTTATCTCTTTATAAACACTTTTAAGAATATCCATTTTGCAATATTTCCAGTAAACCTTGCAAGTTGTATATAGACTATTCATAATCATTTTTACATATTCATGTTTTCATTTGAACACTTATAATTAGTAAATTAGTAATCTTAGTTTCATAGCTTTTAGATTAGTTTCATCTCTTTTATTTTTTTTAGGACTTTAGTTGGCCAACAGAGCCATTAAACCCGTCAGGTCATTTCATTCCAAATGGCTTGGGTTAATTAGACAACCCCAGTCTGGATTTGACCTTCCAGTTGACGGTGTGTCACTTACGCCCATCAAAAAATGGTGCTAGAAGGAGGGCCGAGGTAATTTTAATGATTAAATGTTTTAACCCTCAGCCTGTCATAATTCCATATTTATAACTTCCTCTTCTGTGTCATCTTGAAATGCACTAGAAGGCAGGCCAGACTAACAAGTTGGCCTTGCAGGAGTCTTTGTTTTGAATGTATTTAATTTCACATTACACTCCAAATAACTTTGTTGGAACATGCTTTCTACTTCTCATTACCTAATATTCCCAACGAGACACTCTCTTGCTTGTCCAAACTCACCTTTGATGGTGGGGGGAATGTGTCTTTAAAATACCATCTTAACAAGTTTTGGTGTAAATGCATCAAGCATGATATTTATGATTTAAAGGTTTTATGCAGATTGTTCGCTTTTACTTTCAGGGGTCAGATTAAACATTGGTTTGAGTCTTTTCCAAAATATCACATTATTGATTGGTTTCAATTTGTAGATGAATTTTTAGATGATTTTGAAAACTATGATTATAATCAATTATGTGAAGAATTTCAGACTTTACTAATCAATGACAATTCATCTCCAGAAGGATTTTCAACAAGAATCCATCATGTTCTTTGTAAGTTTAATCTTGATGACATGTCATTTGTACTAAATCTCCTCTATGATGCTTGCGTCCCTTTCATCTAGTCATATTCAATCACGAATGATGAACCAGTTACAAATCCTATCACTCATTTGCAAGAAGAATTTTGTTCGCAGGATGAGAAGAATCCATCCGAAATTTTTGAACAAGCAAGGAAGGTAGAATCTATTGAAAAGGTTCTTACTAAGAATCAAACTTGTTTTTCCTATGAATCAATGTATATTCAGTCCTCGACCATCGTGGAAGAATATTTGATGTTGGGTCAAGATGAATGCCCTCATTCTTCTAACTCTTTCTCTAATCAGTACTTAAATTCAGTTATTGAAGAACACTTAGGTGATGGAAATGATCTTAAGCATTTTAACATTCCTATGAAACTGATTAGAGATGTAAATATGCAATTTGAAGAAAAACCTTAAACCCTCATCCGCAAATCATACCTTATCCACGAGAAAGTTTAGATGTTTGTCATGAAAGTTTTGAATTATCTATCATATAGGAGGCAAATTTAGATGATCATATTATGTTGAAGAATTTATCACCAAAACAGACTGAAAGTTTTAAGGAAAGTGAAGAAGAATGTCTTGAGAATACCATTTCTAAATATCATAGCTCAAGAGATTCTTTTCATGTGATCATTTATGATTCCTTTTACTCTTTATATCCCGATCTCTTCTTAGATTCTGATGGACATGATACTTTAGCCATGGTATCTTACTCTTTCCCATCACAATCAGACCTTTTCAATATGCCAAGATTTGGTAAAAGTAATTCCATACATAACATTTTTGAAGTCGGATTTGATGCTCTTTCACTTTCATCACTCACATGAGAAAAATACATGTTGCAAGATTATTTCACACGATTTATTTTTGAAAAAGACAATGCATTCATTCCTAAGGAGATCAAATATTCTACATTGCATATTCGTTCTTTGATTAGTTCGAATTTTAATGTTTATGCTTCATATTTTGAAACAATCAATCTCATCAAAGGAAAAGTTCAAACCGATGATCTAATTGATGTCATGAATCCTCTTATGATTTGTTCCCCATTGATATATTTGTTTCATCAAAGTCATATTTTGCATCCTAATTTTTATGATAGGATCTTAGAATGGCTTGAAGATTCGTATCTAAAAAATCTTCATAATAAAGATAAAGTTGTACTTGCTTTGTTTTTACCTAAATATTTAGAAAGTAAGCATGACATGATTCTTTTAGATCCTCCATGTGAAGAAATTGATGAACACTTGGAGAATTGTCAGGAGGATGGGGCACTTCGGCCTTGGCTAATGGTTATGTCAGGTCCCCTAACTTACTTACACTCTTCCATGCCATTATGACCCATATCATGACAAGATTGCAGAATGGTTGGAGGATGCATACATCAAGAAGTTTCAAAAGAATGGTAAGGTCGTGCTTGTTTTGTTTTTAAATGAATATATAGGAGGTGAGCACGACATATTTATTTTGTAATTGTAAATACTACATTATTTTATTATGATTTTCAACTTTCTATGCCTTGCAGGATTCAATATGCTCTTGTGGTTGCACTGGAAATATGATTTTACTTAGCATTTTGATCTCTTTAGTAGTTAGAGTAGGTTCACTTTAGTTTTATTTCTCACGGTTTCTCTTTGTAATAATGCAGTTATGAACACAAGTGGGTACACCAAGAGAACCATAATATGAATGTTGTCAGGGAAATCCACTTAAATCCTTTTCTCTCCTCTTTTCGTTGAATATTTCTTTTCAAAAATGCAGTATCATCATGAAAATTTTAAATGGAAAGTAAAGAGATAAGTAAATTTGAACTGTCAATTCAACCCTGACCCAAGGTGCCATGAGTAGGACTGCACTCATATTAATAAGGATTTTTATATTCTCTTCCAAGATCTTAAGAGATATTTTGCTTGATGATTTCTGATCCACCCTCTTGTAAATACTTTTTTTATTTTTCTTTTCTGTTTTTTATTTTGGTTCTTTTCATTTTTCTTGTTTTTTATTTGTTTTCTAAATGATTATGTCTGAGTCACCATTCATTTGTTGAAGGGAATCAAAATTCTTATTCATTAGCAAAAGTTGATAACATTTCAAGCACTTGAACAGTTAATACTAAACTCAGATCAATAGAGGAAATTTTCTTTGCAATCATTGTTTCTGGTTTCTCATTAAAATCACAGGAAGATGCAATTATCCTTAATAAACTTCTAACGTCGCCCCTATTTTAATGAGAACAATTTAGTGTGCTTCCCTATCCTAGATATTATTTCTTAACATAAATCTAACTGTCCAAATCATGATGAATGTCATCAAAACAGAAAAATAATTTGTAAATGATTAAACTTTCATTACCAAACTGTGAGATTTTCAGTATCACCCCTCTCTCTTGAATATCATGAAGTTCTGGAAACTATAAACAAATTCTAGAGAGTTGGAAGCGCTGCAATGTCTGGGAAGTGTGTGTAAACCTGTCAGGACACTAAACAGGTCTACTGGCAGCAAGTAAATACACACATGATACCAAGGCAACTTCGTCGGGATACTGAACAGGCCTCCTGGCAGTGAAGCAATGTCAGGTTTAAGAATATCCTCAGGTATGTATTTTGATTTGATCAAGTATGAATATGTTTTTATCATGAATGGATGACTCTTGGACAGGATAGAATTACTAGAGTGGGTTAAATGACATCCCTGTCGAGGATATGGATGCTTGCTGGTAGTAGTGGCCCTGTCAACGATATTGAAGTCATCTTCATAAACATTGTTACACCTATGATCGAAATATGATACCAAGTTACATGGTCATATAGAAATGCATCTAACGCTATGATTGTGTTATTTTCTGAGTTATTATCAGGACGCTTGATTTGTCGTTAACTGTTTCAAAAAATTTATTTCATCTGTGCCCCTGACATAAATTTTCTGGCAACACAGAGATAACTGCTTCACCCAGTGTGTCGCCATTGTTGGAAGCCACCCATTCTATCAATTTTATCATGATTAAAAGTCATCACAATGAGATAAAATCCTTTTTGTAGCTGCCTCCTCCTTACTTTTAAAAATGATTCTGTCTTTTGGCTTCAAGGTGATCTATTGGGTTAACTTATTTCATGAGTTTTTTGTTTAGATTTCATTTGTTTTGTTTAAATTTCATGACTGCAAGCATGAAATTCAAAAAAAAACTTGGCTTGGTAATCATTCTGCAGTCTATGTTTTTCTTTCTTTTTTTACCTAAGAAATTACACTTTGAGGGAACCTATATGTGTTACTAAGTTTAAATTTCATAAGCTCATTTATTAATTGACTGCCACATATTATGGAGAATATGATTTGATTAGTTCTATGGTTGATTGTATGGTTTAATTATTCGATATCCATAATCGGGTTGTAACTTTGGGTGAACAATTGATATATGCTCGTTGCTCTATCAGTCATATCGTTGTCATGTCACTTAGTATAGGTCTGATGAATCCACGAAGACACCTCATCTTGTTGTCCCGTACATTTAATGATCCTCATTCATTGTTTGAATTGGCATTTGATAGTGGTTGAGGGTTTGATCTTCATTATGTGTAATGGCTCCTAGGTCTGTGTGTCCTCTAGTTTTCTATCTCTCCAAACTTAAGTTATCAAACATGACAGCCTCCCAATTTCATAGGTATCGGGCCATTTTGATTGTCACATACCTCTCCTTTCTCCTTGTTTATTGGAAGTCGAAGCCTTCCTCCCGTGATATCTACTGTGTCTATTTGACAGTAACCATGGCCCCTATGGTTTGAATCGAACCTAATGGATTTCAGGCCCTTCTTGTCCACGACGATGCCATAGATGATTTGCAGGCTTACGGTTGGGATATGTTCCTCGAGAAATTTGAAGGTTACAATTTTGCAGTCGCATAGGAATTTGAACAAACGTTTGATGGGTTTAGAGACAAAGTCGGGGATGTGAAATTGGAGGTCATATAGGACTCTATAGGCAGGGCGACAAGACTCCCACAGGAAGGCGAAAAGTGGTTCAAAAATGTTAAACTAGAAGATGTTCCATGGAGGTTGTTCATGGTCTCTCACAAATCTACCTGTTGCCCTAAAGGTATTCCTATTACCCTCCTGAAACCTCGATGGCATGACCTTATTTTGATTTTGAAAGAGTTTATAACGTGCGAGGGCAGGTATGGATTGGTATTTTTATACCACAAGCGACTGTTGATGTTGTTCCTAGGGTTTAAACTGAACATGTCGTTCTATTTGTTGATGAGCCTGTACACAATGTCAAAACGTTATAAGAAACAAAGCTTGAACCCTCTTTCAAGCCTCTTTCATCACGGGCTTATAAGAATCCTATTGGTATCACACTTGTCTCAAATTGGGGACACTTGGGAAAGATTCCTGAGTCGGAAAAAAATTTCCCAACCTGAAATCACAATGAACTCACCTTTAAATGTAAACCCCAATTTTGATAATCCCGTGACCAAGAGTCAAGGCTTCGATTCACATAATGACTGTGAAATTAATGAATCTGTGTATGTTGCTTTGAAAACCCCCATGGGTAAAAAACCACAATGTATTATTTCACCCAGAAAATCGTTGGAATAGGTAGTGGATGTGTTGAAAGAAAGGATTTCTCCTACCCCTACTATTGAGATGAATCAGAGCTTTAGTGACAAACAAGAAATCTCAGATTTGAATTTTATAAATAAGAGATCTGGTCGATTAATATCTAGGAGTCTAAGGAATCTAAAATGGGATCATTTGAGCTCGATCTCTATGATCGAGGTCAATGATCACTGTTCAAATGATGAGAGAAATGATTTCCTTGCTCAGGAAGATTCATATAACTAGTGTCTCAAGAATGAAACTGTTGGTCAAGCTTAGCAGTATGACTTTGTCTCTAGATTACCTTCGTTTCTGAAAGGCCAAGAGGGATTTGTTGGCATTAGCCATGACTTGAAACAAGCCATAGTAAGAGTTGATGCATCCATTGTTGAATACACTCAACCTTGGCTTGCTATAGCACCAGTACATTGTGACAGTTGTTTGGACTGGGTAGAATGCTATTACAGGGACATACCATTTTTATAGGCACAAGTAAAACATTTGGTTGCTCACAATTCTCTACTTGAACAAGAAGACCAAGAGTTGAAAGCATGCACAGAACGAGAAAATAAAGACCCAAAAGATTCGGTAATATAATTATAAAAAATGCAACCAACTTCAATGCCATCATTAATTCAGAATTGTCCAACCCCTCACTTTCTCATTTCTAAATGGAAAAAGTGATTTTGTTTGATTTTATTTCATTTTATTTTGTTATGAAAGTCAAAATAGGAATATTAGTTTTGATTTTATTTGTTAATATAAGACTAGCTACAGAATCTCACGATTCTGTAACCAGTCTATTTTTGAATATTAGTTAGCATTATTTTTTGAATATCAATTTTGTTTTTGTTATCTATAGGAAAATGATAATTATGGTGCTATTTACATGGAAAAACCATCTTGGATCATGCGTTGTGTAGTTCAGTAGTTGCTTCCTTTATTTTTGTAATAAGTTTTGATGAACCAATTCCTACTGGAATGGTTCCATGCTATACTATTTTTGTAAAACAGTCTATATTTTGGGGATTGCACTCTATCTTGCATGATAAGAGTTTGTGAATCCAAAACTAGTTTAAATAGTGATCACTGTTAGTAGTAAAGATAACTTTTGTTGGGATACATTATGGACATGTGATTTGGAGAACTATTATGGAGAAGATACTCACCATTGGCTTTAGGCCTGTGTGATGCTTACCCCATTATGTTCTTTCATTGCCTCAATCTTATGAAATATTATTATGTTTGATGCAGCTTTAGTTTGGTTATCATATGGTGTTTCATATTATTGAGTATTTACATGTTGTCTATAATTTGTTATTCCATTTACTATCTGTGATCAATCTTCCATTTGATTATTATCGATTTATTCTAGATATTAAATGATGGATTACATTAATACTTTGAATTGAGTTTCTTTCATTCTAAGTGTTGATTATCATAAGATCACCAGATCTTTACAGTTATTATTTTGTTTTTATATTCTCACTCCAATACATCAAAAGCTTCTTTGAATTTGTTCTGGGAGTATTATCATTGTTCTGTTACAGGTTTCTCTCATATGCAGGACAGTTAGGAGCTCAAATTACACATGAAGATAAATTCAGTTTAGTCGATTAGTTACAGGTTAGTTTACTTGTTATTTAGTTCAATTATTTATTAATGAAGTAAGGACAACATGAATTAGCTTTGACTGTTTATGTATTCTTATTTCAATTATATTTTCTTAGCATTCATTAGTTTTATATCTTTAGACACTCAAAAGAAAAAAAAATATATATGTGTTTTCTTTATCTCTTTATAAACACTTTTAAGAATATCCATTTCGCAATATTTCCAATAAACCTTGCAAGTTGTATATAGACTGTTCATAATCATTTGTACATATTCATGTTTCCATTTGAACACTTGTAATTAGTAAATTTATAATCTTAGTTTCATAGCTTTTAGATTAGTTCCATCCCTTTTATTTTTTTTAGGACTTTAGTTGGCCAACAGAGCCATTAAACCCGTCGGGTCATTTCATTCCAAATGTCTTGGGTTAATTAGACAACCCTGGTCCGGATTTGACCTTCCAGTTGACGGTGTGTCACTTACGACCGTCAACAGTATCCCAAACTGAACTATACCTTGAACATCACGAAGTATCTTTTTTTTACTTTCCAATGGCTCTCATGGGTCATTTTAATATACCAAGCAAGAAGACCAACACCAAAGGAAATTTTCGGATAGTTATGAGTCAAATACAAAATGTTACCACCTAACTGATGGTACAAAGTGGCATCAACTTCTAGACTAGTAAAGGTGGAAAAAAGTTTGACTCCAGAGAAGAAGGTAGAAGGGGTTGGTTTACAATGTTCCATGTGAAAGTGATGAAGAAGGTCACATGCACACTTATATTTGGAAGGGGAAATTCATTTCTTAGTTTGTAATACTTGGAGAAGGCCAAGGAAATAATGAAAATAGCCTAAGTCTGTGATTTGAAATTTATTTTTAAGGCTACCTTTCACATAGGTTAAAATTTTAGGGTAACTACCAGTGAGGATAAGGTCATCAACATAAAGAAAAAGTATTGTTAGATGGTTTCCTACTTTATTGGTATAGAAATTGAGGTTAGAATGAAATTTAGAAAATATGGTTTCAAGAAGAAAACAATTCATTTTAGCATACCAATCCCGAGGAGATTGCTTAAGACAATAAAGAGATTTCTTAAGATGGCATACAAGGATGGAGTCATTCTGAACATAGACAGGAGGTTGTTCCATATAGATTTATTCTTTCAAATCCCCATGTAAGAAGGGATATTTAACATCCATATGATGGGCCTCCCATCTATCTAAGGCAACAAGGGCTAGAACCAAGAGGATGGAATTTGTTTTGGCTACACAGGGAAAAGGATTCAATGTATTCAATTCCTTTAACTTGAGAGAATCCTCTGGAAACTAAATAGGCCTTATGCCTTTCAACAATTCCATTTGATGCATACTTAGTTATGTATACCCATTTACATATGACAAGTTTTCTTCCTTTTGGAAGAGGTACACGTTACCAACTATCATTCACCATTAAAAAACAATATTATTCATTCATGATATGTCCCAATTTGGATGGATAGAATCTTATGCAAATGTGTCTAGATCATGAGTCTCTGAAACTTATCCAAAAGAGAGGAGGGTCGCTAGAATTGTGAACGTGTACGATGTTAATCAGTAGGATCATTGGCAAGATCACAGACTTCTTCTCGTGTTGAATAGACCCTTTAGGAATAAATGGTGCTAGTGTAGGTTCATGCTCAATGGAGTCACATGGAGGAATGTGAGCATGAAGATGTGGGTTTTCAACCCCATTGTCATCCTCTGAAGAAGAATTCAAAATAGGACTAGAAGATGGCACAAATGCCGAAGATGAATTTCTTGTCGAAAATAGCACAAACGTCGAATTAGGCTCACAAGATGAGATATTTTCATCAAATTTAACATATCTTATAATAATTATGTCATTGGAATGAGGTTGAAGAAGTCTATAACCTTTGACATGTTCATAATATCAAACAAAAATGAACTTCTCAATTTTAGTCCATAATGTTTTCATTTTCTCACCGAGAATGTGATCCCATGCTTCACTACAGATTACATCTATATTAATTTGAGTCCATGCCTATTCCAATGTTATAATTTTTAAAGCCTTTGTGGAAGTGAGATTTACTATGTGATTAACATAATTGATGGTTTTTTCCTGATAATGAAGACTTAATCCTTTATATGGGATCATATAATTAGCCATTTATTTTAATGTGTGATTCTTTCTCTTGGAAGCACCATTTTGTTGTGGTGTATATGGAACAATGTGTTTAATTTGAATGATCTATTTAGTGTAGTAGGTTGTAAGTTTGTTGCTCACATATTTACCACCATTATCAATTATAAACCTTTGTAGTGGATGTCTACTTCATTTTTCTACAGGGGCCTTATAGGCCCAAAACATGTCAAAAAATTCAAACTTAAATTTTAAGAAGTAAACCCAAGTGCATCTGGAGAAGGCATCAATGAAGGTTGAGAAAAATTGCACCCAGAGAAAGAAGGAAAAGAAAGAAAACCACAAAAATCACTGTGAACATGCTATAAAGAGGTTGAGGCAGCCAAGAGGTCATTTTGTCAAAACTATCCTGATGATGTTTGCTGAGAAAACAATCAGAACAAACACCATCTTTGTAATAAGTGTGACGAAGACTAGCCACCATATTTTGATTACATATTTATTGTTATGATCAATATTTTAGATGACCAAACTTCTCATGCGAGAGTTTTATCAAGTCATTATTGTGAGCAATAAAAACTGATGGAAAATATGATGACCCAAAGTTGTCAAATTTGTATATCTTGGTAATATCATCAACAATTCTAGTTGTTAGCACATACTTAGGATCTTTCAAATCCTTGATTACAACTTGGTGATATGAAAACTCTATAGTTTTACCTTCACCTGAATGAGTGATATGATATACTAATATAAGGTTACAAGAAATTCTTGGAACACATAATATATCATTAAAATGACCATCATCTAACTGAACTATTCTAGACCTTACAACACTAAGATATCTATCATCACCAACAAATATTTATTTAGTGTTACAATCATTAAGAGTAGAAAAAATGGCTTTATTCTTAGCCATATGATAATATGGTCCATAATTAATAAGTCACTCATAATAAGAAGAATTAGATGTTGCATTGGAGGGAAAACTAGAAGCAGAAAGTGCATGTCCATGAGAAAAAGAGTTAGAAGAAGAAGATTCAAGATTGATGTTGTTCTTCTTCATTCTTTCTTCTAAGACCCCATCTTATTAAAACATTTAGACTCTAGATGACCATGTTTCCCACAAAAATTGCAATGTAGATTGACTTTTTTACTTTTTTATTCTAGTCATTTATCACCATCAGGAGTAGAAGTTGGCTGAGAGGCTTTGAGACTCTCGTTTTGTTTGTTGTTACAAGGATTTTGCTTCTTTGAATACTTGGTTTTATCTTTTTGTTGGGCCACTAAGGTTTTGTTAGATGTACCTATAGTGTTAATCACTCCAAGTTGCAAGATATTATCTTGCTATCTAATCAAAGAATCACAAAAAGACTCAAGAGTGAGATCTTGGTAAGAAACTCCTAGAGCTTCTCTGGTGGCATAAAAGGTAGATATAGAGACAAAAAATGCACTACCAAGCTTAGCAACAATAACATATATGCATTAGTCATCTTTCATATCTATTTTTTAGTCGTTGTAGTCTTTAAGTAAAAGTCTAAGTGTTTTGAATTTAGAGAAATAATCTTCAATCCAAGGGAAATAATTGGGACTTAAAGTCATTAGCTGATTTTCAATCTGGTGGGCTCAAACCACATTGTGTTTACCAAATATGAATTTTAGCTTAGCCCAAGCTTCAACTTGGTCATCATTTTTTTAAAGGTGAAATCGTAAATCATGAGAGATAGACATTTTAATTAGTCTATGTTCTTCGTCATTCTTATTATTCCATTTGGTTTTATTTATGACATTAGTGGGGGGGTTTTCTTTTCCTAAGGTAACTGGGTATGGTCCTTTACTTATTAGTACATCCTCCATATGGGATTTCCATGAGAAGTAGTTGGTATTCGTAAGCAAAAGACCATTTGGAGTGTCCATATTAAAAATATGCAAATAATATGGATTCAAAATCTGAAACCCACTATCTATATGGAAATATCTTGAAAAAATAGGTTGTTTAGAAAAATGACATTGGAAACGGACAAAGGTTGTGAAATTTATGTCATTTAAAAAAGACATAAATGGTAACCAAAGTACCATGTGGCAGGTAGAAGTTGGCCAACATGGTGATAGATGCACAATGAGGTGGTTCAATAAAAACAAATTCCCTTCATTCTCTAACTTTGCCTATAAACTCACTTTTACAAATAAGTTACTTATGAAGTGACTTGATTTTATAGATAGAATAAGTGAGAATCATTTTTACAATAAAGTTAGTATATAAATTAAAATTGTATTTAAAAAAACAACTTAAAAAAATAATATTAAAATTACTTTATAGTGAATCACTTTTATAATTTAAATTAAATACACTTTACAATAAAGTTATGATATAATTCAATATTGCATGAACTTTTTCAAAAAGTAAACCCACTTTTATAGAATAAGTGAGAATCACTTTTACAATTGAGGCTATTTTATAAATTTAAGTCATGCAAAAAATAATTTAAAAAAAATATTAAAGTTACTTTACAGTGATTCATTTTTATAATTTAAGTGAAATGCCATTTACAAAAAGTTATGAGATAAGTCAAGATTGCATGAATTTTTTCAAAAAACAATTAAAAAAAAGAAACTTAACTGATAAAAACAATTTTCTACCAAATAAGCTAATGTAAAATACATATCAAATTTGATGGAGGAGGTTTTTTTTGCCTTGAAGTATATGCTTACCCGAAAAAACCTTTTTTCTTCCTGCAAAAAAACTTCACCACGACCGCACACAAAAACAAGTAAAATTTCAAAAAACTATTTTTTGAATCTCAACAATAATGTGGTTAGATCTTGGTTAGCTTGAAAAATGCAAGTTTTCTCTCCGTTTCTTATTTTCTAAGCTTGCATACAGTGCAGAGCAAAGAACATACACAAAAAATAAAACATTTTTCGCTCTATTTTTTATTTCTCGAGATCACACAGAGTGCACAACAAAGAACATACACAGACTAGAAACTCGGAATGAAAATAGAAAACCAAAATATTATCTCTGTGAAGGAAATTAAAAGTGGCGTATTCCAAGTTTATACCTTTGGATTTGAAAAAAAATGATTGTATCTTGGGCAAATGGAAACCTTTTTGAGTGAAACGAAAAACATTTTCAACTAAAA
>SNQJ01S0030616.1:59092-84921 GCA_010110895.2 Picea sitchensis | reverse complement strand
TGATTCTTTTAGATCCTCCATGTGAAGAAATTGATGAACACTTGGAGAATTGTCAGGAGGATGGGGCACTTCGGCCTTGGCTAATGGTTATGTCAGGTCCCCTAACTTACTTACACTCTTCCATGCCATTATGACCCATATCACGACAAGATTGCAGAATGGTTGGAGGATTCATACATCAAGAAGTTTCAAAAGAATGGTAAGGTCGTGCTTGTTTTGTTTTTAAATGAATATATAGGAGGTGAGCACGACATATTTCTTTTGTAATTGCAAATACTACATTCTTTTATTCTGATTTTCGACTTTCTATGCCTTGCAGGATTCAATATGCTCTTGTGGTTGCACTGGAAATATGATTTTACTTAGAATTTTGATATATTTAGTAGTTAGAGTAGGTTTAGGAGTAGGTTCACTTTAGTTTTATTTCTCACGGTTTCTCTTTGTAATAATGCATTTATGAACACAAGTGGGTACACCAAGAGAACCATAATATGAATGTTGTCAGGGAAGTCCACTTAAATCCTTTTCTCTCCTCTTTTCGTTGAATATTTCTTTTCAAAAATGCAGTATCATCATGAAAATTTTAAATGGAAAGTAAAGAGATAAGTAAATTTGAACTGTCAATTCAAACCTGACCCAAGGTGCCATGAGTAGGACTGCACTCATATTAATAAGGATTTTTATATTCTCTTCCAGGCTCTTAAGAGATATTTTGCTTGATGATTTCTGATCCACCCTCTTGTAAATACTTTTTTTATTTTTCTTTTCTGTTTTTGATTTTGGTTCTTTTCATTTTGCTTGTTTTTTATTTGTTTTCTAAATGATTATGTCTGAGTCACCATTCATTTGTTGAAGGGAATCAAAATTCTTATTCATTAGCAGAAGTTGATAACATTTCAATCACTTGAACAGTTAATACTAAACTCAGATCAATAGAGGAAATTTTCTTTGCAATCATTGTTTCTGGTTTCTCATTAAAATCACAGCAAGATGCAATTATCCTTAATAAACTTCTAACATCGCCCCTATTTTAATGAGAACAATTTAGTGTGCTTCCCTATCCTAGAGATTATTTCTTAACATAAATCTAACTGTCCAAATCATGATGAATGTCATCAAAACAGAAAAATAATTTGTAAATGATTAAAATTTCATTACCAAACTGTGAGATTTTCAGTATCACCCCTCTCTCTTGAATATCATGAAGTTCTGGAAACTATAAACAAATTCTAGAGAGTTGGAAGCGCTGCAATGTCTGGGAAGTGTGTGTAAACCCATCGGGACACTAAATAGGTCTACTGGCAGCAAGTAAATACACACATGATACCAAGGCAACTTCGTCGGGGTACTGAACAGGCCTCCTAGCAGTGAAGCAATGCCAGGTTTAAGAATATCCTCAGGTATGTCTTTTGATTTGATCAAGTATGAATATGTTTTTATCATGAATGTATGACTCTTGGACATGATAGAATTACTAGAGTGGGTTAAATGACATCCCTGTCGAGGCTATGGATGCTTGCTGGCAGTAGTGGCCCTGTCAACGATATTGAATTTATATGCATAAACATTGTTACACTTATGATAAAAATATGATACCAAGTTACATGGTCATATAGAAATGCATCTAACACTATGATTGTGTTATTTTCTGAGTTATTATCAAGATGCTTGATCTGTTGTTAACTGTTTCAAAAAATTTATTTCATCTGTGCCCCTGACATAAATTTTCTGGTGACGCAGAGATAACTGCTTCACCCAGTGTGTCGCCATTGTTGGCAGCCACCCATTCTATCAATTTTATCATGATTAAAAGTCATCACAAAGAGATAAAATCCTTTTTGTAGCTGCCTCCTCCTTACTTTTAAAAATGATTCAGTCTTTTGGCTTCAAGGTGATCTATTGGGTTAACTTATTTCATGAGTTTTTTGTTTAGATTTCATTTGTTTTGTTTAAATTTCATGACTGCAAGCATGAAATTCAAAAAAAAACTTGGCTTGGTAATCATTCTGCAGTCTATGTTTTTCTTTCTTTTTTTACCTAAGAAATTACACTTTGAGGGAACCTATATGTGTTACTAAGTTTAAATTTCATAAGCTCATTTATTAATTGACTGCCACATATTATGGAGAATATGATTTGATTAGTTCTATGGTTGATTGTATGGTTTAATTATTCGATATCCATAATCGGGTTGTAACTTTGGGTGAACAATTGATATATGCTCGTTGCTCTATCAGTCATATCGTTGTCATGTCACTTAGTATAGGTCTGATGAATCCACGAAGACACCTCATCTTGTTGTCCCGTACATTTAATGATCCTCATTCATTGTTTGAATTGGCATTTGATAGTGGTTGAGGGTTTGATCTTCATTATGTGTAATGGCTCCTAGGTCTGTGTGTCCTCTAGTTTTCTATCTCTCCAAACTTAAGTTATCAAACATGACAGCCTCCCAATTTCATAGGTATCGGGCCATTTTGATTGTCACATACCTCTCCTTTCTCCTTGTTTATTGGAAGTCGAAGCCTTCCTCCCGTGATATCTACTGTGTCTATTTGACAGTAACCATGGCCCCTATGGTTTGAATCGAACCTAATGGATTTCAGGCCCTTCTTGTCCACGACGATGCCATAGATGATTTGCAGGCTTACGGTTGGGATATGTTCCTCGAGAAATTTGAAGGTTACAATTTTGCAGTCGCATAGGAATTTGAACAAACGTTTGATGGGTTTAGAGACAAAGTCGGGGATGTGAAATTGGAGGTCATATAGGACTCTATAGGCAGGGCGACAAGACTCCCACAGGAAGGCGAAAAGTGGTTCAAAAATGTTAAACTAGAAGATGTTCCATGGAGGTTGTTCATGGTCTCTCACAAATCTACCTGTTGCCCTAAAGGTATTCCTATTACCCTCCTGAAACCTCGATGGCATGACCTTATTTTGATTTTGAAAGAGTTTATAACGTGCGAGGGCAGGTATGGATTGGTATTTTTATACCACAAGCGACTGTTGATGTTGTTCCTAGGGTTTAAACTGAACATGTCGTTCTATTTGTTGATGAGCCTGTACACAATGTCAAAACGTTATAAGAAACAAAGCTTGAACCCTCTTTCAAGCCTCTTTCATCACGGGCTTATAAGAATCCTATTGGTATCACACTTGTCTCAAATTGGGGACACTTGGGAAAGATTCCTGAGTCGGAAAAAAATTTCCCAACCTGAAATCACAATGAACTCACCTTTAAATGTAAACCCCAATTTTGATAATCCCGTGACCAAGAGTCAAGGCTTCGATTCACATAATGACTGTGAAATTAATGAATCTGTGTATGTTGCTTTGAAAACCCCCATGGGTAAAAAACCACAATGTATTATTTCACCCAGAAAATCGTTGGAATAGGTAGTGGATGTGTTGAAAGAAAGGATTTCTCCTACCCCTACTATTGAGATGAATCAGAGCTTTAGTGACAAACAAGAAATCTCAGATTTGAATTTTATAAATAAGAGATCTGGTCGATTAATATCTAGGAGTCTAAGGAATCTAAAATGGGATCATTTGAGCTCGATCTCTATGATCGAGGTCAATGATCACTGTTCAAATGATGAGAGAAATGATTTCCTTGCTCAGGAAGATTCATATAACTAGTGTCTCAAGAATGAAACTGTTGGTCAAGCTTAGCAGTATGACTTTGTCTCTAGATTACCTTCGTTTCTGAAAGGCCAAGAGGGATTTGTTGGCATTAGCCATGACTTGAAACAAGCCATAGTAAGAGTTGATGCATCCATTGTTGAATACACTCAACCTTGGCTTGCTATAGCACCAGTACATTGTGACAGTTGTTTGGACTGGGTAGAATGCTATTACAGGGACATACCATTTTTATAGGCACAAGTAAAACATTTGGTTGCTCACAATTCTCTACTTGAACAAGAAGACCAAGAGTTGAAAGCATGCACAGAACGAGAAAATAAAGACCCAAAAGATTCGGTAATATAATTATAAAAAATGCAACCAACTTCAATGCCATCATTAATTCAGAATTGTCCAACCCCTCACTTTCTCATTTCTAAATGGAAAAAGTGATTTTGTTTGATTTTATTTCATTTTATTTTGTTATGAAAGTCAAAATAGGAATATTAGTTTTGATTTTATTTGTTAATATAAGACTAGCTACAGAATCTCACGATTCTGTAACCAGTCTATTTTTGAATATTAGTTAGCATTATTTTTTGAATATCAATTTTGTTTTTGTTATCTATAGGAAAATGATAATTATGGTGCTATTTACATGGAAAAACCATCTTGGATCATGCGTTGTGTAGTTCAGTAGTTGCTTCCTTTATTTTTGTAATAAGTTTTGATGAACCAATTCCTACTGGAATGGTTCCATGCTATACTATTTTTGTAAAACAGTCTATATTTTGGGGATTGCACTCTATCTTGCATGATAAGAGTTTGTGAATCCAAAACTAGTTTAAATAGTGATCACTGTTAGTAGTAAAGATAACTTTTGTTGGGATACATTATGGACATGTGATTTGGAGAACTATTATGGAGAAGATACTCACCATTGGCTTTAGGCCTGTGTGATGCTTACCCCATTATGTTCTTTCATTGCCTCAATCTTATGAAATATTATTATGTTTGATGCAGCTTTAGTTTGGTTATCATATGGTGTTTCATATTATTGAGTATTTACATGTTGTCTATAATTTGTTATTCCATTTACTATCTGTGATCAATCTTCCATTTGATTATTATCGATTTATTCTAGATATTAAATGATGGATTACATTAATACTTTGAATTGAGTTTCTTTCATTCTAAGTGTTGATTATCATAAGATCACCAGATCTTTACAGTTATTATTTTGTTTTTATATTCTCACTCCAATACATCAAAAGCTTCTTTGAATTTGTTCTGGGAGTATTATCATTGTTCTGTTACAGGTTTCTCTCATATGCAGGACAGTTAGGAGCTCAAATTACACATGAAGATAAATTCAGTTTAGTCGATTAGTTACAGGTTAGTTTACTTGTTATTTAGTTCAATTATTTATTAATGAAGTAAGGACAACATGAATTAGCTTTGACTGTTTATGTATTCTTATTTCAATTATATTTTCTTAGCATTCATTAGTTTTATATCTTTAGACACTCAAAAGAAAAAAAAATATATATGTGTTTTCTTTATCTCTTTATAAACACTTTTAAGAATATCCATTTCGCAATATTTCCAATAAACCTTGCAAGTTGTATATAGACTGTTCATAATCATTTGTACATATTCATGTTTCCATTTGAACACTTGTAATTAGTAAATTTATAATCTTAGTTTCATAGCTTTTAGATTAGTTCCATCCCTTTTATTTTTTTTAGGACTTTAGTTGGCCAACAGAGCCATTAAACCCGTCGGGTCATTTCATTCCAAATGTCTTGGGTTAATTAGACAACCCTGGTCCGGATTTGACCTTCCAGTTGACGGTGTGTCACTTACGACCGTCAACAGTATCCCAAACTGAACTATACCTTGAACATCACGAAGTATCTTTTTTTTACTTTCCAATGGCTCTCATGGGTCATTTTAATATACCAAGCAAGAAGACCAACACCAAAGGAAATTTTCGGATAGTTATGAGTCAAATACAAAATGTTACCACCTAACTGATGGTACAAAGTGGCATCAACTTCTAGACTAGTAAAGGTGGAAAAAAGTTTGACTCCAGAGAAGAAGGTAGAAGGGGTTGGTTTACAATGTTCCATGTGAAAGTGATGAAGAAGGTCACATGCACACTTATATTTGGAAGGGGAAATTCATTTCTTAGTTTGTAATACTTGGAGAAGGCCAAGGAAATAATGAAAATAGCCTAAGTCTGTGATTTGAAATTTATTTTTAAGGCTACCTTTCACATAGGTTAAAATTTTAGGGTAACTACCAGTGAGGATAAGGTCATCAACATAAAGAAAAAGTATTGTTAGATGGTTTCCTACTTTATTGGTATAGAAATTGAGGTTAGAATGAAATTTAGAAAATATGGTTTCAAGAAGAAAACAATTCATTTTAGCATACCAATCCCGAGGAGATTGCTTAAGACAATAAAGAGATTTCTTAAGATGGCATACAAGGATGGAGTCATTCTGAACATAGACAGGAGGTTGTTCCATATAGATTTATTCTTTCAAATCCCCATGTAAGAAGGGATATTTAACATCCATATGATGGGCCTCCCATCTATCTAAGGCAACAAGGGCTAGAACCAAGAGGATGGAATTTGTTTTGGCTACACAGGGAAAAGGATTCAATGTATTCAATTCCTTTAACTTGAGAGAATCCTCTGGAAACTAAATAGGCCTTATGCCTTTCAACAATTCCATTTGATGCATACTTAGTTATGTATACCCATTTACATATGACAAGTTTTCTTCCTTTTGGAAGAGGTACACGTTACCAACTATCATTCACCATTAAAAAACAATATTATTCATTCATGATATGTCCCAATTTGGATGGATAGAATCTTATGCAAATGTGTCTAGATCATGAGTCTCTGAAACTTATCCAAAAGAGAGGAGGGTCGCTAGAATTGTGAACGTGTACGATGTTAATCAGTAGGATCATTGGCAAGATCACAGACTTCTTCTCGTGTTGAATAGACCCTTTAGGAATAAATGGTGCTAGTGTAGGTTCATGCTCAATGGAGTCACATGGAGGAATGTGAGCATGAAGATGTGGGTTTTCAACCCCATTGTCATCCTCTGAAGAAGAATTCAAAATAGGACTAGAAGATGGCACAAATGCCGAAGATGAATTTCTTGTCGAAAATAGCACAAACGTCGAATTAGGCTCACAAGATGAGATATTTTCATCAAATTTAACATATCTTATAATAATTATGTCATTGGAATGAGGTTGAAGAAGTCTATAACCTTTGACATGTTCATAATATCAAACAAAAATGAACTTCTCAATTTTAGTCCATAATGTTTTCATTTTCTCACCGAGAATGTGATCCCATGCTTCACTACAGATTACATCTATATTAATTTGAGTCCATGCCTATTCCAATGTTATAATTTTTAAAGCCTTTGTGGAAGTGAGATTTACTATGTGATTAACATAATTGATGGTTTTTTCCTGATAATGAAGACTTAATCCTTTATATGGGATCATATAATTAGCCATTTATTTTAATGTGTGATTCTTTCTCTTGGAAGCACCATTTTGTTGTGGTGTATATGGAACAATGTGTTTAATTTGAATGATCTATTTAGTGTAGTAGGTTGTAAGTTTGTTGCTCACATATTTACCACCATTATCAATTATAAACCTTTGTAGTGGATGTCTACTTCATTTTTCTACAGGGGCCTTATAGGCCCAAAACATGTCAAAAAATTCAAACTTAAATTTTAAGAAGTAAACCCAAGTGCATCTGGAGAAGGCATCAATGAAGGTTGAGAAAAATTGCACCCAGAGAAAGAAGGAAAAGAAAGAAAACCACAAAAATCACTGTGAACATGCTATAAAGAGGTTGAGGCAGCCAAGAGGTCATTTTGTCAAAACTATCCTGATGATGTTTGCTGAGAAAACAATCAGAACAAACACCATCTTTGTAATAAGTGTGACGAAGACTAGCCACCATATTTTGATTACATATTTATTGTTATGATCAATATTTTAGATGACCAAACTTCTCATGCGAGAGTTTTATCAAGTCATTATTGTGAGCAATAAAAACTGATGGAAAATATGATGACCCAAAGTTGTCAAATTTGTATATCTTGGTAATATCATCAACAATTCTAGTTGTTAGCACATACTTAGGATCTTTCAAATCCTTGATTACAACTTGGTGATATGAAAACTCTATAGTTTTACCTTCACCTGAATGAGTGATATGATATACTAATATAAGGTTACAAGAAATTCTTGGAACACATAATATATCATTAAAATGACCATCATCTAACTGAACTATTCTAGACCTTACAACACTAAGATATCTATCATCACCAACAAATATTTATTTAGTGTTACAATCATTAAGAGTAGAAAAAATGGCTTTATTCTTAGCCATATGATAATATGGTCCATAATTAATAAGTCACTCATAATAAGAAGAATTAGATGTTGCATTGGAGGGAAAACTAGAAGCAGAAAGTGCATGTCCATGAGAAAAAGAGTTAGAAGAAGAAGATTCAAGATTGATGTTGTTCTTCTTCATTCTTTCTTCTAAGACCCCATCTTATTAAAACATTTAGACTCTAGATGACCATGTTTCCCACAAAAATTGCAATGTAGATTGACTTTTTTACTTTTTTATTCTAGTCATTTATCACCATCAGGAGTAGAAGTTGGCTGAGAGGCTTTGAGACTCTCGTTTTGTTTGTTGTTACAAGGATTTTGCTTCTTTGAATACTTGGTTTTATCTTTTTGTTGGGCCACTAAGGTTTTGTTAGATGTACCTATAGTGTTAATCACTCCAAGTTGCAAGATATTATCTTGCTATCTAATCAAAGAATCACAAAAAGACTCAAGAGTGAGATCTTGGTAAGAAACTCCTAGAGCTTCTCTGGTGGCATAAAAGGTAGATATAGAGACAAAAAATGCACTACCAAGCTTAGCAACAATAACATATATGCATTAGTCATCTTTCATATCTATTTTTTAGTCGTTGTAGTCTTTAAGTAAAAGTCTAAGTGTTTTGAATTTAGAGAAATAATCTTCAATCCAAGGGAAATAATTGGGACTTAAAGTCATTAGCTGATTTTCAATCTGGTGGGCTCAAACCACATTGTGTTTACCAAATATGAATTTTAGCTTAGCCCAAGCTTCAACTTGGTCATCATTTTTTTAAAGGTGAAATCGTAAATCATGAGAGATAGACATTTTAATTAGTCTATGTTCTTCGTCATTCTTATTATTCCATTTGGTTTTATTTATGACATTAGTGGGGGGGTTTTCTTTTCCTAAGGTAACTGGGTATGGTCCTTTACTTATTAGTACATCCTCCATATGGGATTTCCATGAGAAGTAGTTGGTATTCGTAAGCAAAAGACCATTTGGAGTGTCCATATTAAAAATATGCAAATAATATGGATTCAAAATCTGAAACCCACTATCTATATGGAAATATCTTGAAAAAATAGGTTGTTTAGAAAAATGACATTGGAAACGGACAAAGGTTGTGAAATTTATGTCATTTAAAAAAGACATAAATGGTAACCAAAGTACCATGTGGCAGGTAGAAGTTGGCCAACATGGTGATAGATGCACAATGAGGTGGTTCAATAAAAACAAATTCCCTTCATTCTCTAACTTTGCCTATAAACTCACTTTTACAAATAAGTTACTTATGAAGTGACTTGATTTTATAGATAGAATAAGTGAGAATCATTTTTACAATAAAGTTAGTATATAAATTAAAATTGTATTTAAAAAAACAACTTAAAAAAATAATATTAAAATTACTTTATAGTGAATCACTTTTATAATTTAAATTAAATACACTTTACAATAAAGTTATGATATAATTCAATATTGCATGAACTTTTTCAAAAAGTAAACCCACTTTTATAGAATAAGTGAGAATCACTTTTACAATTGAGGCTATTTTATAAATTTAAGTCATGCAAAAAATAATTTAAAAAAAATATTAAAGTTACTTTACAGTGATTCATTTTTATAATTTAAGTGAAATGCCATTTACAAAAAGTTATGAGATAAGTCAAGATTGCATGAATTTTTTCAAAAAACAATTAAAAAAAAGAAACTTAACTGATAAAAACAATTTTCTACCAAATAAGCTAATGTAAAATACATATCAAATTTGATGGAGGAGGTTTTTTTTGCCTTGAAGTATATGCTTACCCGAAAAAACCTTTTTTCTTCCTGCAAAAAAACTTCACCACGACCGCACACAAAAACAAGTAAAATTTCAAAAAACTATTTTTTGAATCTCAACAATAATGTGGTTAGATCTTGGTTAGCTTGAAAAATGCAAGTTTTCTCTCCGTTTCTTATTTTCTAAGCTTGCATACAGTGCAGAGCAAAGAACATACACAAAAAATAAAACATTTTTCGCTCTATTTTTTATTTCTCGAGATCACACAGAGTGCACAACAAAGAACATACACAGACTAGAAACTCGGAATGAAAATAGAAAACCAAAATATTATCTCTGTGAAGGAAATTAAAAGTGGCGTATTCCAAGTTTATACCTTTGGATTTGAAAAAAAATGATTGTATCTTGGGCAAATGGAAACCTTTTTGAGTGAAACGAAAAACATTTTCAACTAAAATCAGTGCTCCAAATGTAATGAATATTTTTCTTAGCCCAAAAGTGCACAAAAATAGCAAAACCCAAAAATCTACCAACACAAATTTGGGATCTTAATCTACAACAAGAACATGACTTCAAATGGGCTTTGATACCATGTTCGGAAAAATAGGGTATTACCACACAGGACACACACCTTAAGCAAATTCTCATGCAACTAGATCAAACATCATAAAACCATTGTTTTTACATGGTTAAAACCCTCTAAGTGGGAAACCGTCCATTGCACTAGACAACATGGCCACTTGGGACAATATATTAATTAAAAAAAAATTACAAGAAAGTTTTTCACAATTGGTCATCAACAAATGATCCTCCATGCTCTTTAAATAGAGATCATAGACTAATTGGGTGTTAATCCACAAATCAATATAGTCATTAAGATCAAGAGAATATGAGTTGTTGGACCACTCTATGTCTAGAACATACTGTGACCATCAAATTACATAAGTACAAATGCATACTAAAGAAACACACGTTTACCTAAAGACATATTAGACCAAGTTGAAGTTAACTAACTCTTAAATGTCTAAGTATCATAATAGAAAGTACTTAGAAAGAATAATAATTTTAAGGTCAACACCTAAAAAACATTGCTTAGAAAATGGGACCTTGGTAGGGGGAATCAAATATTTACCCTTGGGAAAATTCAAAAACAAGATTTTCTTAATTTTTTCAAAGTTCAAAATGATTTAATATTTTGATACTAATTATATTTATTTGATTGTATTTACAAAGGAAAAAGTGCCTAGGCTTGAAATTCCTAATGTTGCAATTTGTAGTATCAATGGTGAGTTGGTGATGGAGTTAAAGTTGATTATATTGTCCACTTCTCTTCGGTGGGCAATTAAACTTGGGTTTTTTTGAGGCTTCAAATTTTCCTCAACGGTAAACTGGAAAATTATTGACTTTGGTGAGTTGAATAATTTGTCATCTCAACAACTCATTTAATGTATAATGTTTTGTCCAAATTCAAAATGAATCTTGATGATTGGTCTCAAGATCAAAGTGATCTCAGCCATCAGTTTTACAAGCTTCATGGCTACCATGAAAATACAAAATTTTACATCACATGCCCATTTTTAACTCAGTGACTTGCAAATCGATGAAAATAATCATCCATTTCATGATTTTGAGAGCAATCCAACCTAAAATTGCTAAAACATTTGGGGATTTCACTCATATTTTACCATTTGCCCCAAATTTGTCAGAATAAAAAAATCTGCAATCACAAATTTATCAAATTCGCGTTATTCTTTGGCCAATACGGGTCCGACATTGAACCAAAAGCTATAATTCCACTCTATAATGTACTCAAATTTCAAGATAAGTCTTGTTACTACTAAAATGACCAAATAAACTCTGACACCAATTTTAAATGTGGAAAAATGCACAGCATGACATTTCAACCTCATGCAACTATCCATAACAATTAAAAACATAATGAAACTAATTTAAACATGTGCAACAAGAATTAAACATATACAACTTTCAATCACATGAAACACATATGAAAATGCATCAATAGTTCTAAAAGTTGGTCCCCCTAAGATCTCTATCACCCCAGAATCTATTAGAAAGTGTTTTTATATAGACGTGCCTCCTACTGCCTCAGTAAACCCCTCGTACCACGCTCACAAATTTGAAACTCGGAGTACCACACAAAGAATGTTGCCTATATTTTGACATGTTGATAGACAGCTCCAACCGACCTCCTTTCCAGATCAGTGAGTTTAGATTATGGGCCATGGATTATGTAGGCATGCTGGTTAGGGCCTTGGGTGAAGAAGATGATGAACTGGTGAAAGCCCACCACTTAGTTATGGCCATAGATTGAAATACTATTCCTTACTCATTCATTTTATTATATTCTCTCTTTCCCATCACAAAGATGTGTTTAAAGAATTGGGAATGAGTAGGGATGATACGGTTCTTGTTCAGATGTGGGCCCCAATGATCCATAAAAGGGCGGATATGAGGTTGTATTCAAAGTTAAATGATCTGTTTGCTTACCCACAACTGACAATAGTAAATAAGTTAAGACTCAAAGTGAAATGCACAATGATTTATCTTGATATTTAACATAATTAAACATAATAGATAAAAATACTTATCTTAATAACAAAATGTGAAACCTGATGTAGAGGACGAACGTTCCTCCCAACCATAGACTTTCTACTCCTCTTCTCAACAACAAGTCACCCTCAAACTAGGGCTATGAATCCACAAGAGATGGTGGCTCCTAAAGCTGGGTACTGTCCCCTTTGAGAAAACTAATTCCTACAGCCATCCAATCCACCATCTCTCTTTCCCCCTCAACCTGCAACACCTAAGGAATGGGATCCCCTTATATACCATGGAGTCCCTTAGACTATCCCTCTGTTGGAAGATTGGTGGTGGTTGTTGCCAAATTGATGTCAACCCTAGTCATGGGTTTTGGACATAAAGTTTGATGAAGGTATTTGGACATGAAGGAAAATGCTCTGATACAACATGGATGGATAGTATACATCATGTTGTTTTCGGCGGTATGTGTACGTCCAAATGGATCCTCATGGTTGAAGAGAAATAGATTTTGAAGATGACAAAGTGAATTGAAGAGGAAGTACATATAGGCCACGAAGATAATTAAAAGAAAAGAATTACACAAATGAAAAAAGTTCGAATTAGGCCTAATGTTAAAAGGAAGTAACATAAATGGTATAAATAAACATCATTGTATATTCATTTGATTTGAAGTCAAATTTCAGAGGAAATAAGAAGAAAAGAAGACTGATTTCAAGGGAGGATGAAGTCTTTGTTGATGTGTTCTAAGGTATGTTATTTTCAGGTCATCTTTCCATTTTGCTATAATTTTTTTTTCCTATAATAATGATTCAGTGGGGTGAAATCACTATGGTATTGAAGACATATCATGGTACCTCTGGTAAAAATTTCCAGCTCTTGATTCGCTATAATTATGGAGATACACTATGTGGAAGATAGGGTTTGTGAAGTCCACGAAGCTAGTCAATAAACAGGTGTTCCGATTAAAACAGTCATAACTTCTTCATAGATATTCCAAATTAGAATTGGAAAATTTTCATTTTGAAGAGTGCGGACTTTAGTTTCTTGTGTGCGAGTTCCAAAATCTGATGTTGAAAAGTTATTGAGCACGGGGCATTCTAATACAGAAGTTCACTCTGCGAATAAGACCCAAAATTGAATAAAGTCTACCATTCTTTCTATAACCTATTTTTGGGGAGGATTGTGGAGTGAAAATTGGAGGAGTTTTAGAATACATTGAGTAATATCTATAGGATCATATTACTCCAAGAATGAAAATTGCAGAAATTGAAGAAGTCTCGGGAAGCATTATCCGGGTTAATGTGATGTTGGTTGATGGTGATAATTTAATGTAAAGTTTTATTATCTCTCATATATTGTGGGTGGAAGGAAGGGGAAAGGATGGGAGTTAAAATATCTCTTCGATATTGGAGGATGCTATCTTCCTCTTGGAGGTTTATCCCTCCCTTACATTTGGAAGCTATAACTACCTTTGGAAGTCATTACTTCCCTTGAACAATAATATTGATTATTTCTCATATATTGTGCATGGTGTATTGTGGTGTATCTTGCTTAACTCTTATACTATTGTTCATTTCTCATTGGATATAGTTGAATGGTTAAGTATAAGTTGAAAAAAGGTTTTAAATTGTGCCGATCTTTGATTCACCTCTCGGTATCAACAATAGTGGTATCGAGGCGAGTTGCCTTGAGCAGTTTAACCACTAGAGGAAAATCCTGAGCAGAAACGTGACCATGAGAGCATTTCAAATGGGATTCAAAATTTGATGGAATAAATTATGCATCTTGGAGTGATAGAATGAAAACTTACTGACTTTGGGAGTATACATTTGGTACTTTCAGTTGTAAATGGCTATGTAATCCCAAATAATGCTCCAACCCGATCAAATGAGAAAAGCTTATGAGTTGTAATTCAAAATCGGACATGTTATTCTAGCGGCATTAGCACCAACCATTGCTAGAAAAGTGATGGGATGCAACAATACTAAAGAGGTATGGGAAAACTCGGGAGCTATCTGAAGCGATCAAAGTTAAGCGGAGGTCAAGCTTCAGCGACATAGGCGAGAATTTCAAGGTGAAGATGAATGAAAAGGAAGATATTTCAACCTATCTTCTTATAGTTGATAGATTTGTTAATGCTATATCAGAGGATTAAGGTGAAGAAGATGGGTGAATCATTGGTTGTACAAAAAGTGTTGAGATCACTTCTCTTGAAATTATGATGCTAAGGTCTCGCCATTGAAGAAACTAGGGCTTGACCAAAATGACAATGGATGGAGTACATGGGACTGTATATGAAATGAGAGCAGTCTGAGAAAGTGACAGAACAAACAATGAAGCTGACCTTTCAATCCATAAAAGAAGACAAAAAGAAGGATATGACCTTGATGAAGAAATAGAAATTTCGTAAGAAGGTTCGAAAGGAAGTTGAATATACAAGGTAAGTCTCCTCTCAAATACTTTTAATTGTGGTAGAATAGGACATATTGTTGTATTGCACTATAAAAAGAGAAGTCTCAGCAATAAAAAGAGCTTCTACTCAGGGGATGATGACATCTCCTCGGATATGAGAGTGATGAAGAGATAATGATGGAGGAGAAGTCCTCTTCACTAACAAGAAACCAGGATGATGATCATAAAATTCTAAAGAAGAAGAAATCATTTACGAAGAAGATTCAGATAGAAGAAATCAACCCTAAATTCCTTTTGGGGATACAAGACAATGCAGAGAGAGAGTGATACAAAGAAGATGAGAATCTTGAAAAGTTGAAGCATGTTGGCGAAATAAATCTTAGAAACACAAAACATAATACTAAAAGTTGAATTGGTGGTTGTGAGAAAGAGAATTACAAGCTTGAAAAGACCATTAATAGCTTGGAGGAACAATTGAATATTATGAGAAATTGAAGAAGAATTGGATCACACAAAGGGGAGCTACTATTGACAACAAAAAAATTGAAGAAGTTAAAAAAAGCAGCGTAAAATTAGATGAGATCCTTATTAGTCAAAGATCTCCAAGCGACAAGATAGGACTAGGATACAATGACAGTTTTGAAGACAACAAAACCAAAGAAGGAAGTTGAAAATGATGAAACCAACACTCCAGAACAAGTTGAACAACAAGATAGAAAACTAGAATTGAGAAGGAATGAGACATCAAAAAGACCCTCTCCCATCAGGTATGAAATAAATCATTATGAAGGAAACTATAGAAGAATAGACCATGAACCCGGATGGACCACACCTAGAAGATCACTTACACCCGGGTATCAAATTTCTTTCTTGGACATTGTTATACTTGTGGAAATTTTGGACACAAAGGCAATCAATTGTAGAATATTAGAAAGGAATAACTATGAAACTACATGAATGGTGAAAATAGTAGATATGAAAATGTTTGTGAACCTTTCAAAGAAATTATAATCCATTTGACCCATTAATGAATCAAAATATTTTATTGATGTTACAAGTTACAATAATATTGGTCTAAAAGCCGCGAGTTAGAGAGGAGAGATGAAGAGAGAAGATAATCATATGCCAAATGCATGCACAACTTCTGACATGGAAAAGGAAAAGAAATTCCACAACGAAAATTGTCAAATAGCATTGGTCGCTAAAGAATGCAAAGAAGAATATGAATGGTTCATAGACGGTGGGTGCTCATCTCATATGAACAAAGAACAAAGCAAATTTGTCATCTTGAAAAAAGGGTGGAAATGTTGCATTTGGAGATGACTCATCTACCAAAATACTTGGAAAAGGCATAAAAAGCTTGAAAGTGAAAATGTAAGCGAGGAAAAGTCCTATTGGCTGAATATTTGAAGCATAATCTCCTCAGTGTCAACAAAATAGCAGTCGGGATACACTCTACGTTTGACTTTCCCGAATATGTGCATCGAGAGAAATACTTCGGGGAAGATTGGTTGCAACTACAACAAGAAGGCCCGAACAACATATACATCCTAGAAATGAAGAAGAGACAAAGCCACACAAAAGGATTCCAAGGAAGAAAAGTCCCAAGACAAAAATGGATGAAGTATTTTTGAGTGCCACATGTTTTGGGGAGCAGCCCCAAAGAAGATTGTTACCTTTTGCCATTAAACTTGCGGGGAGAAACCATACCCTTTTCCATTGTCAAAGGGGAGAGGAATTTTTGGATCATGATGATAGGGGGAGCATAGGAGTGTTTCCATCAATGACAAAGGGAGATTGTTGGAAGGTGGTTGTTGTCATTGATGTCGACCCTAGTCATGGATTTTGGACCCACAAAGATTGATAGAAGGTATTTGGACATGAAGGAAAATGCACATACATATACAACACCCATGGATGGATAGGTATCATTATGTTGTTTCGATTGGTATGCATTGCGTCATGTGGCTCCCTCATGGTTGAGGAAAATGAATTTTTTGAAGATGAAAAAAGGTTGAGGAGAAATGAATTTTTGAAGATGACAAAGTGAATTGAAGAAGGAAGTACATGTAGGCCCTGAAGATAATTAAAGAAAAGAATTACAAAATAAGAAAGTGTCAGGTTGGTCCTAATGTTAAAAGGAAGTGACATAAATGGTATAAATAAACATCATTGTACATTCATTTGATACAAGTCGAATTTCAGAGGAAATGGGAAGAAAACTAGCATAGGTTAGACATGAATCTACAACTGCAACAGGAATTATCACAACAAATCACTTGCTCCATTGACAATTTTTGTAATATAAAATTACTCACAAACATATAACCTATCTCTCCATCAAATTACATCTCCAACAAGTTGTTATACTTGCCCATTATGGCTACCTTCAAGCTTTAGCACACATAACTCTCTTGCTATCCAAAAATATCCATGTAAATACTCTCCTATTTTCCCATACGGATTTTTGTTTCTCCCACGCATGTTGAATCTCACATTCCCCAAGGTTGATTGTGCTTAGGTCCATGCTCTCAATAACATTGTTCTATCAATAAATCTGTGAGGTTATTTCACACACCCACCCTCTTACATATATTCAATGATTGGTTTTGGGTACACTCAAATAGAAAATAGAAGATTCATAGTCAAGATAATTTAGAAAGATGGTTTGGTTTTAATAGGAATGGGTAATTCCCCCCCTTGGGCCCTCTCCCCCTCTTGTGGAAACTAAGCCCCAAAGTCCCCGTTTGTGTCTGTCTGCAACCAATGATATATTTTATCTCTTATTTTTCAATATGAACCATTTACAAATTACATCACCTAGCCCACAACCATACATCACATTTACATTATACATTGCTAAACTGTGGATTAAAAATGGGGATGTTACAAATACATCAACAGAGGGCCCAATTTTTAACTAATTTTTCCATTTCCTTCTTCCAACAATCCTTCAATTTTTGGGTCATCTTGCCAAATTTCCTACCCAAGTGTGCCCAAGGAAGGTTCAACCTCATCCTTGGTCCTTATACCAAGGTCATTGGACCTCTACCTTTCCATATTGGTCTACAGTGAATCCTAGCCCATATAGGTTGAATGCTTTGTTGACTTCCTTGGCTGAATCTTCCATTGTCTCCAAATGTTTACTCAGATCTGGAACATCTTGCTTTTTCAAGTGGAGTCAACTATGGCTTCAAGCCTAGCAAGCCTCTACCCCATTACCTTCACTAAACTAATTTCCAATGAAGATCATCTAGGGCCTCCTTCCGAAATCCAATTCCTAGTTGTTTCTTAAAAACCAACACATTCAAGTTCTCTACTGCAAGGCTCCTTGGCTCCAACAATGCTCAAGGAAGTCATTTGGCCAATAGCTTCCTGAATCCTCCTTACAATAGGTATGATACATGGGTCTTGGTCTAAAAGTATGACCAAACATTCTAAGTGAGCCATAGGCATTGCCTTCACATTCCTTGTGAATTCTTGTCCAAGAATTAAATTAAAATAATATATAGGCACAACAATAAAGTTCACAGTGCCACTCCAATCTCCAAGATTTAAGGCGACTTCATTGGCTATACCAGTCATCTTTTCCACCCTAGATTTCACTATTATGAAGGAATTTTGTGATGACTCAATTTGCAACCCAATATATCTTGCAACATCTTCCTTCATGAAGTTGTATTTCATCCCACTGTCAACCATGGAATCTATTTCCCTTTCGTTTAGTATTTCCATAACAAAGCAAATCCTTGTAATGTCATGTTGTATATTTGTCTTCTAACACAACACCCAAGACTTGTAAAACACCAATGGATGGTTTTTCCACTTGCTCCAGAACAAAGAAATTCTATTTCATTAGACCATTCTTTTCATAATGGTCCTTTATGAAAATCCAATAAGAAATGGGCTTACCTTTTTCCTTAGGAGTGTCTTGTTGTTAGGCCTTTTCCTTGCCAGTCTTCATAGATGACTTCACCTTCCCTGTGTCCTTCTTCTTATTCTTGTGATGTAACTTCTCTCCTTGAGAATCACCACTATTCCTTGGAACACCTTTTGTATTTTCCTTATAGTCCAACAATATTTATATTGCGGTGATGGTTGTTGCCAGGGTCTGCATGATTTGGCATCCTAGGTCACTCTACACCCAAGGTTACAGTCCATTCATGAAATGGAATATCCTGTCTTTTTCCTACATGTCTTTAAATTCAACATAAGGCCTGAAAAATCCTTGATATATTCTTGAATCCTACCTGAATTCCTTAGATCCAAAAATTGGTTTTGTGTAATCCAAGATTGATTCCCTTCCCAAAATGAGCCTTCAAGGTTTCTTTCATCTCTACCTAGTTTCCAAACTTCTCTGTGTTGTGCCTACTGGCAACGTCCTATGCTTGGTTCCTCTACTAAATCTGTGTGGTACCTATTAATAACATTGTAGTAGAATTCACCTTGGATTTCTCCAAACTTCCATTCATTTGTTCCAAATACTGCTCAATGTCCCAAAATAAGTTACCAAGTAATTGAATATTGCAAGTGCCATCATATTGTTATGGTTCCTTGATCTTTATTGGTCTGGATTATTTTCAGCACAAAATGAGAGCGGAGATATAATAAATAAATGTATAGAGACATATCATATATCCAATAATATAGCAGAGATATATCATATATATAACCATAAACAAAAATATACAATAATACACAATTTCTATTAATGAGTGAAATGTACAAAACTATAGAAATACAGAGTGAAAGACTCGCTAGAATGGTGGAAGCTTATCTCTGAGAAGAGATGTGATGGATACTCACATTCGAAAGAAGATGATTGTTACAATGAGGCTCCAAAGGCCTTTTTAACATAAATAAAATCCAAAACCTTAACCCTAGAAGATGAAAAGCCAACAATTTTGTGGACCCCGTTTTGGGTAGTTTGGTGTATCAACTTCCCGGGGGCGTAACTTTGGCATACGATCTCTGTTTTGGGTGCATGATAGCTCGTTGGAAAATTATCGATGAGGAGATTCATTTTGGGGGATGAATCATAGATTTTTTCTATCATTGAGGTGCTCGATCGTGAAAAAACATTTTTTAGGCCTTCAAAATGGCCCCAGAAGTTTAGGAACCGAAAAACTGCTAAAAATAGTAAGTTGCCAAAAAACTATTTTGAGCCAGTTAGAATAGGTGTGTGGCCAACGATATCCACCTTGATCAATCCTACCTCATTAGGAATCAATGGTCTCCATTGTGTTTAGTTCACAGGGGAGAGGGCGAAGCATTTGTTGAATCTGGACCTTGGTGAGTTGCTTGCCTTGCTAGAGAAGTTGTGTTGCTTGGTTTGTTAGAGGTTTTCGAGAACCTGATGAGATGACTATGTAGAAGGAATATTTTCACTTTGCTTCAATATTTTCAACATACTTTTGTTGGATAGAAAGTGCTTGGACTGAGGCTGTAGTGGTTGCAGTGTCCTTCTATTCACCTTTTGGACAGATTGTGACGAAGATGAATTTTGTAGTATGAGATACTATCTTACGACATTGTTTAGGTGGGAAAGTAGTTGGAACTACCTCTTGTATCATGTAGATATGACCCCCCAGAGTAACAATCAAACTACATATTCAAGACTCATAAATATCATGGCGCTTCCACATATATGGATGGCCCAAAATAAAATCACAAACATCCAACGGGGCAACATAACATAATACCTCATCCTTGAAAGGATGGATGTCATATGACAATTGACATTGTTGGTTGACATAGAGATATCGTCCCTGGAAAAGCCACTCGATGTTGTATGGTTGTGGGTGTGGTGTTGTCGATGATCCCAATTGTTTGAATACCTCTTCTAATATGAGGTTCTTCTGGCTTCTGCTATCAACAATAAAATGTAGCGGGGTCCCCTTCACCCACATCTGTGAATGAAAAAAGTGCTCCCTCTCTTCAGGATCTGTTGGTTCTTCTGGTTGAATTTTTGCGGTCATGACAGTAGTAGTGTGGTCTACATCGATGATCTGTCTTCTCCCACTATTTTCTGAATCAGATTATGAATCAGGGTTCGACTCCTTTTCTTTGATCTCGAGCACCAATGATTGTTTTGAGAGACATTCATCATTGTTGTGCTAGGGGATTTTGTGGAAATTGCACCACTTTCCAGTGTCCTTCTTCTTCTTTCCATTACCCTTATTTTTCTGTGGCTTGGATTGGTTTTCTAAAGGCTGTTTGTTAGGGCCATATTTACCATACTTTGGTTGTTGCAGATTTGCAAACCCGAAATCCCGCTTGTTCTGGTGCTTAAATTTCTTCTTGATTTTAACAGCATATCGATAAGCAACGCCCGATGATGAGATGTCCATAAAATCCATTTCATTTTGGATGTATCTGTGTATATCCCCACTATATTTCAGAACCATATGTCGCTCGGAGTCTTTGATACCGAGCTTGGTGCGCAAGGTATGGAAGTTATTGGTGAACTCTAACACTGCTTAGCCCCTCTCCTGTCGCAATGTGGTCCATCTCATGTATTGGTCATCATAGTTTTCAATAGGGTAATATTGTTCCTTGACCGCATCCAAAAAAAAATACCAAGTGGGCTCGACCAATGTTTGACATGGGGGAGATCCTTAAGGTTTGCGAAGGTGATATTTTCCCTGTCGGAAAAATTGTGAACAGAGAAATAACCTTCTAGTAGATTTAACCATTTTTCTAGGGCATTTGCATCTATCTGACCTTCAAATATGGGAATATCAAAATTAACGTGTACCTTGAAAGGAGAGGTGCTTACAAAGTAGTTGTTTGATGAAGACGTGTCTACTGTTATCGACAAGCGTTGAAGGATGTGGGAAAAATTCTCCATCATTTCGTCCCTTTGTCGTGTGAAAGCTTGCTCAAGCAACATATTAATAGAATATTTTGCTCCGTCACTTTTATTTTATTCCGACATGGAGGGTTTCTTGGGTGTGCAAGAGAAATTGTCCTCAAGAGAGATAATCTTGAGACCCAACTTTCTATACTCGAACCTCGTCGGGGACATGCACTGAAAAATGATCAAGAGCATCCTGCTCTGATATCACTGATCCAAATTATTTTCGGCACGAAATGAGAGTGGAGATATAATAAAGAAATGTACATAGATATATCATATATCCAATAATATAGCAGAGATATATCATATATATAACCATAAACACAGAGATATAGTAATACACAATTTCTATTAATGAGCAAAATATAGAAAACTGTAGAAATACAGAGTGAAAGACTCGGTAGAATGCTGGCAACTTATCTTTGAGAAGAGATGTGACGGCTACTCGCATTTACCAGAAGATGATTGTTACAATGAGGCTCCAAAGGCCTTTTTAACATAAATAAAATAAAAAACCCTAACCTTAGAAGATGAAAAGCCAATAGTTTTGTAGATCCCGTTTTGGGTAGTTTGGTGTATCAACTTCTCGGGTGTGTAACTTTGGCATACGATCTTCATTTGGGGTGCACCATAGCTCTTTGGAATGGTATAAATGAGGAGATTCATTTTGGTGGATCAATAAGAGTTGTTATCTATCATTGAAGTGCTATATTGTGAAAAAACATTTTTAGGCCCTCAAAATGGCCCCAAAAGTTTAGGAACCAAAAAACTGCTAAAAATAGTAAGTTGCTAGAAAACTGTTTTTAGCTAGTTGGAATAGGTGGGTGGCCACCGATATCCACCTGGAGAAGCTCATAGGAATCGATGAGCCATTCCCATTGGGAAAAATTCATTTTAATATGTTTATGGTGTCTTCTTAGTATTTGATCTGTTCCACATTAGAGTTCACCAAGTCCTTTGCTTTTTTCAACGTTTGTACATAGTAGCATTGAAGTTATGGGGCATGTAGAACATCTCATATTCCAAAGATTCAACCTTATTTCCATGCTTGCAAAGTAACATTGTCATCTTCTTAATAATCGTATCCAAGTTTGCAAGTCTATTCCTCATCCTTGGCATATTTGGATCTTGTACACCATCACTATCTTCTGCATGTGTACCTACCATTATCACTCATCCAATTTCTTGGAAACTTGTCCCAAGTTATTGTTCCTTTCATGATTTCCTTCGCTTGTCCAATGAAGCACACAAAATTTCCATGAAGTCAATCATGTAGCTACAAAACTACTCTGATACCAATTGTCACAAACCTACAATCCACCCTATTTTTTTCTACAACTTGAGTTCACCCAAGACGTTTTGGCACCTGCGACAATGACTTTCCTCAGCTGCAACAACTTGGCCAAACTGCACCTACTATAACTAGACTATGCCTCTTCAGTTAAGGTTTTCCAATAACTTCACCTTAGGATACAACAAATTAGATGCTCGACCAATTCTAACACACTTAGTTCATACAACAATCAACGCATAGGCAAACATCCAACCACAACCTTAAGACATTCCAAGAATACTTATACTTGGCCAATATTAACACTTATCCAACACAAGCATACATGGAATAGTAACATCAATTACACATAAATCCACCATAAATCATAAGTATCAATGAGCATCATGATAGGTTCCTTAACGCTTTGTTATATATATAATTTTACAAGAACAACATATGAGTGTTACACATCAAAATTGCACACTTAAGTGTCGCACCATAAGTGTCACAATTGTTTCAAATGTCGCAAAGTGTCATATGCATCTTACTAAGTGTTGCATGCACCTTTTCAAGTGTCATGTGAATCTTACTAATTTTTGCATGCACTTTTCCAAGTTTCACAACTCGTTCACACCATGAAATACATTTTCCATGATCCCTAAGCCATATTGGAGGAAGAAAACCATCATTTCAAGGCCAGAAACATGTTTTTCACTTGGAAATTCCACCATTTTTTGAGCATTTATGAAGGTTGGCACCCCCCTGGCCATGTTGTGGGAGCGCAACTTCATGGGGTGGTACCCTCTTGGATTTATTTAGGTAGCGCCACTGGAGCTCTATCTCTAACGCAAGGGGAGCGCCAGTTTGGTTAGAGGAAAATATGGTGAATCCCGCCTTTTCTTAAGGGACAACTCTAAAGATATGAGGTTGTTTTGTGTCGAATCACATCCTATGGCACTATCTTAGGATAAAATCCCAACTTGTGGAGCCATATCCTCAAGAACTTCCCTTATTATCTCATGGTGGTTAAGCCTCCCAATCCTATAAATTGAAGACATTTTCAAGGTGAAAGGTGGAAGATTTTAGGTGTCAAACCTTTGATCCTGGGGGAAGGAATCCATAAGAGTATCATCATTTTTATCTCAAGAATTTCATGCAAGGTATAGATGAGGAGAGCTTGGAGAATATTGTTGCGACATAAACATGATTTGTAAGTGCCTTCTTTTGGCTTTCCATTTAAATATTAACTTGGCCTATTCATTTCATTATGATTGTTCATTGTAATGACTATGCTTAAGTAAAATCAGGTATATATAGATCTGTTTTATCTAATCACATAGAGTAGGAGAAATTATTTCGTTGTTGTTCATTACAAGTCTCGACTTTCACTAAGGATCTTGGAGATCAATCCTGAAGCTTAGAGCAATGAGTAAAAACATCGAAACAGGGCACGTCAAATTCTTTCTCTTTCGCATTTATATTGGTTATGAACTAGATCTATAAGAAAAGTAGAAACCATTTGTTTTATTCTTTCTTTGGACCAAAGAAGGTGTCTTGGTCCAAAGGGGAGCTTAACCTGTCTACAGGGTAAGATTTCTCATAACAGAAAAATGTTGACTCCAATGGGGAAGGACTTTGACTAGTCTTTCCTTTGGTTCGTAATGAATCCTTGCTTGTGATTAGATATTGTTTGTTTGATGTTTGATTATGAGTCTTTTCCCCTTGTATCTTCTTGATTGAAGAGTTTACAGAGTCATTGATTGAGTCTCTACTGATTTTTATCTTTTGGAAGCCATTTTTGATATTTTTTAGGACCAACACTCCCCTCCAGTGGCTACGAGGGTGCCATTGGCCTGACTAACGCTCCCCCTTATCCTTCTAGGGTGCGCCATAATGCTTTGTATCTTTGATGACAGGAGCACCACTCTCTCCTTTTTAGTGGTTTTATGATTTTTTGTCTTTCTTTTCTCAGTATGTTGTTTGGAGGCTTTTAGCCCAAAGTCTCTTGATTTGTCTTTGACTTAGTTTCGATTGAGAAATTGATATCCATCACTCATTTCCTTTCTTTCTTAGAGTTTTCAAAATTCTCCTAGTTGTGAAGTTGTATGGTCATCTTGAATTAACAAGATACCCTGGTTCATCCTACCTTTCAGTTGTTTGATCTTCATCTCGCAAAGTTTTCAGATTACTTGATTGTTTGGAAGTTTTCATCAACTAGAGTTTGCAAAGGTTGTTTGGTATTGAGATCTTTTTGTCTTGTTTGAAACATCACACTTTTTCAATGATTAGTACTCTCTTGTTTACTGCAACCCAGCCTTGAATATTGATTCTTGCTACTCATTTTTTGAGGATTTCCAAGAGTGATTGTTTTCTTTTTCTTTCACATCATTTGGGTTCTTGTTTGAACTTATGTTGGAATCATTTTGACATTTGTATTCTTTGGGTACTTGTCGACCTTTTTGAGTGCATTTTTTTTTATATGCTTTCTTGCTTCATGTCTCTTTGTGTCAAACATTGATTCCTTTCTTTCCATTTGAAATTATTGAAGCATTAATTTTTTTTGCATATCTCATTGCATTGGATCAAACGGGAAAAAAATAAAAAATGCATTCTAGTTTTTGGGTGGTGCATATTTGTAGTTTGCATTTGGTGGATTGCATTGGGTTTATGCATTTGGGAATGGAAAAAAGACTCTTACCCTTTCCATAGTAAACATTCATCGAAATTGAATTTTTTGCATTTCATTTTTGTTTTGCATGGTTTTAAGAGGCGGGTCACAATATCATCAGTTTCACCTCCATTCCCCTAAGTAAACAAGCAACCCTAAAATTAAAATGCTAATTAAAGTACATCTAGAGATTTTTCTTTCTAGGACTCTGAAAA
>SNQJ01S0030616.1:42133-59082 GCA_010110895.2 Picea sitchensis | reverse complement strand
TGAATTGAAGAAGGAAGTACATGTAGGCCCTGAAGATAATTAAAGAAAAGAATTACAAAATAAGAAAGTGTCAGGTTGGCCCTAATGTTAAAAGGAAGTGACATAAATGGTATAAATAAACATCATTGTACATTCATTTGATACAAGTCGAATTTCAGAGGAAATGGGAAGAAAACTAGCATAGGTTAGACATGAATCTACAACTGCAACAAGAATTATCACAACAAATCACTTGCTCCATTGACAATTTTTGTAATATAAAATTACTCACAAACATACAACCTATATCTCCATCAAATTACATCTCCAACAAGTTGTTATACATGTCCATTATGGCTACCTTCAAGCTTTAGCACACATAACTCTCTTGCTATCCAAAAATATCCATGTAAATACTCTCCTATTTTCCCATACGAATTTTTGTTTCTCCCACGCATGTTGAATCTCACATTCCCCAAGGTTGATTGTACTTAGGCCCATGCTCTCAATAACATTGTTCTATCAATAAATCTATGAGGTTATTTCACACACCCACCCTCTTACATATATTCAATGATTGGTTTTGCGTACACTCAAATAGAAAATAGAAGATTCATAGTCAAGATAATTTATAAAGATGGTTTGGTTTTAATAGGAATGGGTAATTCCCCCCCTTGGGCCCCCTCCCCCTCTTGTGGAAACTAAGCCCCAAAGTCCCCGTTTGTGTCTGTCTACAACCAATGATATATTTTATCTCTTATTTTTCAATATGAACCATTTACAAATTACATCACCTAGCCCACAACCATACATCACATTTACATTATACATTGCTAAACTGTGGATTAAAAATGGGGATGTTACAAATACATCAACAGAGGGCCCAATTTTTAACTAATTTTTCCATTTCCTTCTTCCAACAATCCTTCAATTTTTGGGTTATCTTGCCAAATTTCCTACCCAAGTGTGCCGAAGGAAGGTTCAACCTCATCCTTGATCCTTATACCAAGGTCATTGGACCTCTACCTTTCCATATTGGTCTACAGTGAAGCCTAGCCCATATAGGTTGAATGCTTTGTTGACTTCCTTGGCTGAATCTTCCATTGTCTCCAAATGTTTACTCAGATCTGGAACATCTTGCTTGTTCAAGTGGAGTCAACTATGGCTTCAAGCCTAGCAAGCCTTTGCCCCATTACCTTCACTAAACTAATTTCCAATGAAGATCATCTAGGGCCTCCTTCCGAAATCCAATTCTTAGTTGTTTCTTAAAAACCAACACATTCAAGTTCTCTACTGCAAGGCTCCTTGGCTCCAACAATGCTCAAGGAAGTCATTTGGCCAATAGCTTCCTGAATCCTCCTTACAATAGGGATGATACATGGGTCTTGGTCTAAAAATATGACCAAACATTCTAAGTGAGCCATAGGCATTGCCTTCACATTCCTTGTGAATTCTTGTCCAAGAATTAAATTAAAATAATAAATAGGCACAACAATAAAGTTCACAGTGCCACTCCAATATCCAATATTTAAGGCGACTTCATTGGCTATACCAGTCATCTTTTCCACCCTAGATTTCACTATTATGAAGGAATTTTGTGATGACTCAATTTGCAACCCAATATCTCTTGCAACATCTTCCTTCATGAAGTTGTATCTCATCCCACTGTCAACCATGGAATCTATTTCCCTTTCGTTTAGTATTTCCATAACAAAGAAAATCCTTGTAATGTCATGTTGTATATTTGTCTTCTAACACAACACCCAAGACTTGTAAAACACCAATGTATGGTTTTTCCACTTGCTCCAGAACAAACAAATTCTATTTCATTAGACCATTCTTTTCATAATGGTCCTTTATGAAAATCCAATAAGAAATGGGCTTACCTTTTTCCTTAGGAGTGTCTTGTTGCTAGACCTTTTCCTTGCCAGTCTTCATAGATGACTTCACCTTCCCTTTGTCCTTCTTCTTATTCTTGTGATGTAACTTCTCTCCTTGATAATCGCCACTATTCCTTGGAACACCTTTTGTATTTTCCTTATAGTCCAACAATATTTATATTGTGGTGATGGTTGTTGCCAGGGTATGAATGATTTGGCATCCTAGGTCACTCTACACCCAAGGTTACAGTCCATTCATGAAATGGAATATCCTGTCTTTTTCCTACATGTCTTTAAATTCAACATAAGGCCTGAAAAATACTTGATATATTCTTGAATCCTACCTGAATTCCTTAGATCCAAAAATTGGTTTTGTGTAATCCAAGATTGATTCCCTTCCCAAAATGAGCCTTCAAGGCTGCTTTCATCTCTACCTAGTTTCCAAACTTCTCTGTGTTGTGCCTACTGGCAACGTCCTATGCTTGGTTCCTCTACTAAATCTTTGTGGTACCTATTAATAACATTGTAGTAGAATTCACCTTGGATTTATCCAAACTTCCATTCATTTGTTCCAAATACTGCTCAATGTCCCAAAATAAGTTACCAAGTAATTGAATATTGCGAGTGCCATCATATTGTTATGGTTCCTTGATCTTTATTGGTCTGGATTATTTTCAACACAAAATGAGAGAGGAGATATAATAAATAAATGTATAGAGACATATCATATATCCAATAATATAGCAGAGATATATCATATATATAACCATAAACAAAAAGATACAATAGTACACAATTTCTATTAATGAGTGAAATGTACAAAACTATAGAAATACAGAGTGAAAGACTCGCTAGAATGGTGGAAGCTTATCTCTGAGAAGAGATGTGATAGATACTCACATTCGAAAGAATATGATTGTTACAATGAGGCTCCAAAGGCCTTTTTAACATAAATAAAATCCAAAACCTTAACCCTAGAAGATGAAAAGCCAACAATTTTGTGGACCCCGTTTTGGGTAGTTTGGTGTATCAACTTCCCGGGGCGTAACTTTGGCATACGATCTCCGCTTTGGGTGCATGATAGCTTGTTGGAAAATTATCGATGAGGAGATTCATTTTGGGGGATGAATCATAGCCTTTTTATATCATTGAGGTGCTCGATCATGAAAAAACATTTTTTAGGCCTTCAAAATGGCCCCAGAAGTTTAGGAACTGAAAAACTGCTAAAAATAGTAAGTTGCCAAAAAACTATTTTGAGCCAGTTAGAATAGGTGTGTGGCCAGCGATATCCACCTTGATCAATACTACCTCATTAGGAATCAATGGTCTCCATTGTGTTTAGTTCACAGGGGAGAGGGCGAAGCATTTGTTGAATCTGGACCTTGGTGAGTTGCTTGCCTTGCTGGAGAAGTTGTGTTGCTTGGTTTGTTAGAGGTTTTCGAGAACCTTATAAGATGACTGTGTAGAAGGAATATTTTCACTTTGCTTCAATATTTTCAACATACTTTTGTTGGATAGAAAGTGCTTGGACTGAGGCTATAGTGGTTGCAGTGTCCTTCTATTCACCTTTTGAACAGATTGTGACGAAGATGAATTTTGTAGTATGAGATACTATCTTACGACATTGTTTAGGTGGGAAAGTAGTTGGAACTACCTCTTGTATCATGTAGAGATGACCCCCCAGAGTAACAATCAAACTACAGAGTCAAGACTCATAAATATCATGGCGCTTCCACATATATGGATGGCCCAAAATAAAATCACAAACATCCAACGAGGCAACATAACATAATACCTCATCCTTGAAAGGATGGATGTCATATGACAATTGACATTGTTGGTTGACATAGAGATATCGTCCCTGGAAAAGCCACTCGATGTTGTATGGTTGCGGGTGTGGTGTTGTCGATGATCCCAATTGTTTGAATACCTTTGCTAATATGAGGTTCTTCTGGCTTCTGCTATCAACAATAAAATGTAGCGGGGTCCCCTTCACCCACATCTGTGAATGAAAAAAGTGCTCCCTCTCTTCAGGATCTGTTGGTTCTTCTGGTTGAATTTTTGTGGTCATGATAGTAGTAGTGTGGTCTACATCGATGATCTGTCTTCTCCCACTATTTTCTGAATCAGATTATGAATTAGGGTTCGGCTCCTTTTCTTTGATCTCGAGCACCAATGATTGTTTTGAGAGACATTCATCATTGTTGTGCTAGGGGATTTTGTGGAAATTGCACCACTTTCCAGTGTCCTTCTTCGTCTTTCCATTACCCTTATTTTTCTGTGGCTTGGACTGGTTTTCTAAAGGCTGTTTGTTAGGGCCATATTTACCATACTTTGGTTGTTGCATATTTGCAAACCCGAAATCCCGCTTGTTTTGGTGCTTAAATTTCTGCTTGATTTTAACAGCATATCGATAAGCAACGCCCGATGATGAGATGTCCAGAAAATCCATTTCATTTTGGATGTATCTGTGTAGATCCCCACTGTATTTCAGAACCATATGTCGCTCAGAGTCTTTGATACCGAGCTTGGTGCGCAAGGTATGGAAGTTATTGGTGAACTCTGACACTGCTTAGCCCCTCTCCTGCCGCAATGTGGTCCATCTCATGTATTGGTCATCATAGTTTTCAATAGGGTAATATTGTTCCTTGAACGCATCCAAAAAAAAATACCAAGTGGGCTCGACCAATGTTTCCCACCAATGTTTGACATGGGGGAGATCCTTAAGGTTTGCGAAGGTGATATTTTCCCTGTCGGAAAAATTGTGAACAGAGAAATAACCTTCTAGTAGATTTACATTTTTCTAGGGCATTTGCATCTATCTGACCTTCAAAGATGGGAATATCAAAATTAACGTGTACCTTGAAAGGAGAGGTGCTTACAAAGTAGTTTTTTGATGAAGACATGTCTACTGTTATCGACAAGCGTTAAAGGATGTGGGAAAAATTGTCTATCATTTCATCCCTTTGTCGTGTGAAAGCTTGCTCAAGCAACATATTAATAGAATATTTTTCTCTGTCACTTTTATTTTCTTCTGACATGGAGGGTTTCTTGGGTGTGCAAGATAAATTGTCCTCAAGAGAGATAATCTTGAGACCCAACTTTCTATACTCGAACCTCGTCGGGGACATGCACTGAAAAATGATCAAGAGCATCCTACTCTGATACCACTGATCCAAATTATTTTCGGCACGAAATGAGAGCGGAGATATAATAAAGAAATGTACATAGATATATCATATATCCAATAATATAGCAGAGATATATCATATATATAACCATAAACACAGAGATATAGTAATACACAATTTCTATTAATGAGCAAAATATAGAAAACTGTCGAAATACAGAGTGAAAGACTCGGTAGAATGCTGGCAGCTTATCTTTGAGAAGAGATGTGATGGCTACTCGCATTTACCAGAAGATGATTGTTACAATGAGGCTCCAAAAGCCTTTTTAACATAAATAAAATAAAAAACCCTAACCTTAGAAGATGAAAAGCCATTAGTTTTGTAGATCCTGTTTTGGGTAGTTTGGTGTATCAACTTCTCGGGTGTGTAACTTTGGCATACGATCTTCATTTGGGGTGCACCATAGCTCTTTGGAAAGGTATAAATGATGAGATTCATTTTGGTGGATCAATAAGAGTTGTTATCTATCATTGAGGTGCTCTATTGTGAAAAAACATTTTTAGGCCCTCAAAATGGCCCCAAAAGTTTAGGAACCAAAAAAATGCTAAAAATAGTAAGTTGCTAGAAAACTGTTTTTAGCTAGTTGGAATAGGTGGGTGGCCACCGATATCCACCTGGAGAAGCTCATAGGAATCGATGAACCATTCCCATTGGGAAAAATTCATTTTAATATGTTTATGGTGCCTTCTTAGTATTTGATCTGTTCCACATTAGAGTTCACCAAGTCCTTTGCTTCTTTCAACATTTGTACATAGTAGCATTGAAGTTATGGGGCATGTAGAACATCTCATATTCCAAAGATTCAACCTTATTTCTATGCTTGCAAAGTAACAATGTCATCTTCTTAATAATCGTATCCAAGTTTGCAAGTCTATTCCTCATCCTTGGCATATTTGGATCTTGTACACCATCACTATCTTCTGCATGTGTACCTGCCATTATCACTCATCCAAGTTCTTGGAAACTTGTCCCAAGTTCTTCTTCCTTTCATGATTTCCTTCGCTTGTCCAATGAAGCACACAAAATTTCCATGAAGTCAATCATGTAGCTACAAAACTACTCTGATACCAATTGTCACAAACCTACAATCCACCCAATTTTTTTCTACAACTTGAGTTCACCCAAGACATTTTGGCACCTGCGACAATGACTTTCCTCAGCTGCAACAACTTGGCCAACCTGCACCTACTATAACTAGACTATGCCTCTTCAGTTAAGGTTTTCCCATAACTTCACCTTAGGATACAACAAGTTAGATGCTCGACCAATTCTAACACACTTAGTTCATACAACAATCAACGCATAGGCATACATCCAACCACAACCTTAAAACATTCCAAGAATACTTATACTTGGCCAATATTAACACTTATCCAACACAAGCATACATGGAATAGTAACATCAATTACACATAAAGCCACCATAAATCATAAGTATGGATGAGCATCATGATAGGTTTCTTAACGCTTTGTTATATATATAATTTTACAAGAACAACATATGAGTGTTACACATCAAAATTCCACACTTAAGTGTCGCACCCTAAGTGTCACAATTGTTTCAAATGTCACAAAGTGTCATATGCACCTTACTAAGTGTTGCATGCACCTTTTCAAGTGTCATATGAATATTACTAATTTTTGCATGCACTTTTCCAAGTGTCACAACTCGTTCACACCATGAAATACATTTTCCATGATCCCTAAGCCATATTGGAGGAAGAAAACCATCATTTCAAGGCCAGAAACATGTTTTTCACTTGGAAATTCCACCATTTTTTGAGCATTTATGAAGGTTGACACCCCCCTGGCCATGTTGTGGGAGCGCAACTTCATGGGGTGGTACCCTCTTGGATTTATTTAGGTAGAGCCACTGGAGCTCTATCTCTAACGCAAGGGGAGCACCAGTTTGGTTAGAGGAAAATATGGTGAATCCCGCCTTTTCTTAAGGGACAGCTCTAAAGATATGAGGTTGTTTTGTGTCGAATCGCATCCTATGTCACTATCTTAGGATAAAATCCCAACTCATGGAGCTTTATCCTCAAGAACTTCCCTTATTATCTCATGGTGGTTAAGCCTCCCAATCCTATAAATTGAAGGCATTTTCAAGGTGAAAGGTGGAAGATTTTAGGTGTCAAACCTTTGATCCTGGGGGAAGGAATCCATAAGAGTATCATCATTTTTATCTCAAGACTTTCATGCAAGGTATAGATGAGGAGAGCTTGGAGAATATTGTTGTGACATAAACATGATTTGTAAGTGCCTTCTTTTGGCTTTCCATTTAAATATTAACTTGGCCTATTCATTTCATTATGATTGTTCATTGTAATGACTATGCTTAAGTAAAATCAGGTATATATAGATCTGTTTTATCTAATCACATAGAGTAGGAGAAATTATTTCGTTGTTGTTCATTACAAGTCTCGACTTTCACTAAGGATCTTGGAGATCAATCCTGAAGCTTAGAGCAATGAGTAAAAACATCGAAACAGGGCACGTCAAATTCTTTCTCTTTCGCATTTATATTGGTTATGAACTAGATCTATAAGAAAAGTAGAAACCATTTGTTTTATTCTTTCTTTGGACCAAAGAAGGTGTCTTGGTCCAAAGGGGAGCTTAACCTGTCTACAGGGTAAGATTTCTCATAACAGAAAAATGTTGACTCCAATGGGGAAGGACTTTGACTAGTCTTTCCTTTGGTTCGTAATGAATCCTTGCTTGTGATTAGATATTGTTTGTTTGATGTTTGATTATGAGTCTTTTCCCCTTGTATCTTCTTGATTGAAGAGTTTACAGAGTCATTGATTGAGTCTCTACTGATTTTTATCTTTTGGAAGCCATTTTTGATATTTTTTAGGACCAACACTCCCCTCCAGTGGCTACGAGGGTGCCATTGGCCTGACTAACGCTCCCCCTTATCCTTCTAGGGTGCGCCATAATGCTTTGTATCTTTGATGACAGGAGCACCACTCTCTCCTTTTTAGTGGTTTTATGATTTTTTGTCTTTCTTTTCTCAGTATGTTGTTTGGAGGCTTTTAGCCCAAAGTCTCTTGATTTGTCTTTGACTTAGTTTCGATTGAGAAATTGATATCCATCACTCATTTCCTTTCTTTCTTAGAGTTTTCAAAATTCTCCTAGTTGTGAAGTTGTATGGTCATCTTGAATTAACAAGATACCCTGGTTCATCCTACCTTTCAGTTGTTTGATCTTCATCTCGCAAAGTTTTCAGATTACTTGATTGTTTGGAAGTTTTCATCAACTAGAGTTTGCAAAGGTTGTTTGGTATTGAGATCTTTTTGTCTTGTTTGAAACATCACACTTTTTCAATGATTAGTACTCTCTTGTTTACTGCAACCCAGCCTTGAATATTGATTCTTGCTACTCATTTTTTGAGGATTTCCAAGAGTGATTGTTTTCTTTTTCTTTCACATCATTTGGGTTCTTGTTTGAACTTATGTTGGAATCATTTTGACATTTGTATTCTTTGGGTACTTGTCGACCTTTTTGAGTGCATTTTTTTTTATATGCTTTCTTGCTTCATGTCTCTTTGTGTCAAACATTGATTCCTTTCTTTCCATTTGAAATTATTGAAGCATTAATTTTTTTTGCATATCTCATTGCATTGGATCAAACGGGAAAAAAATAAAAAATGCATTCTAGTTTTTGGGTGGTGCATATTTGTAGTTTGCATTTGGTGGATTGCATTGGGTTTATGCATTTGGGAATGGAAAAAAGACTCTTACCCTTTCCATAGTAAACATTCATCGAAATTGAATTTTTTGCATTTCATTTTTGTTTTGCATGGTTTTAAGAGGCGGGTCACAATATCATCAGTTTCACCTCCATTCCCCTAAGTAAACAAGCAACCCTAAAATTAAAATGCTAATTAAAGTACATCTAGAGATTTTTCTTTCTAGGACTCTGAAAACCTACATTAGATTTGTTATAGGTATTTGGAGTAGGTGGTGAAGATAACTCTCCAAATCTATAAAAAAACATAGAATCCTCAGTTAGGGAGAGAAATCCTTTTTCCACATCATTGTCCTAGGCAACCCTTCTCACACAAGGGTCAATCACGAGGTCACAATAGGGATAGCGGAGTAACTAACTCTGCTTCGTTGGTATTGGTGGAGTGGTCTTCACATATTACAAACGGTGTCGTTAGACACTTGGGGATCACTTGGGAGGTTCAAACCTCGGTCAGAGGCACCTCTCAAGGGTATTTTGGGTTTCGGCCCTGCCCTTATGTGTATACCCAATTGTCGATTGTTTCCCCAGGATATGTTGTTGTAAGTGGTAACCTTAGTGGCCATAATATTTAGGGCTCATACAAAAGGTGACAGCAAAGGGGAAAGTCTTTGTTGTACCTGGAAGAGACGTTGGTCAAACTCACTCGGGCTCCTTGGAGGGTAACCCACAGTTTTTCCATGTGGAAACTTGCACCAGGGTGTAATTATGTTAAGAAAGTCACCATTGTAATTGTTCCACCCAATCTATCTCATCCCCTTCCTATATTGATCATGCGATGTTGGATTTCATCACCAACTAGTGGTTTCATTGTGGGAAGGTTTGTTTGTATGTTTGCTTCCTAAATTTTTTAGCATGTGCTATTTGTTTTCCCTAGCAGAACTTAGGTTGAATTAGTGTTTATGGCGTCAGTTTCTGGAACTACCAATAAAGGAACCCCTTCTCCCGGGGAACCTTTTGTTTTTCATTTTTTTGGAAACATTGGTCCTCCTTATATTGCCACACTGAGTCTCCTCATACTCATTATCGGGTTACCAGTATGGTTTTTTTCCACTCTGGTAATATCAAATGCTCCCAATGATTTGAATGTAAGAAACTCACCCCAAGAATAGGTGCCTCATAATGACCCATTTCCTTCTTCGTTGGTTGCGTCTTATTCCCTTTTTTCTCCTTCGCCTAGTGAAAGCTATGAAGCTAGTAACTAGGTGGATAAGAAGAAGAAGAAAATGAATATTAAGAAGAAGAAAAATAAGCAATGGGACAAACTTCCAACCAGTATAGGACATGTTGCAAGCAATCAACCAATTACTTTCAATTACGCTGGTAATATTGATGAGGTTCACAAGGCTATCAAGACAACTCGAAAACCCAAATTACTTTGCAATCTTTGTAAGGGTTACCACCTTATTAAGGATTTCCCTGACATTCCTAAGGTTTTAGACGTGTGGTCCATGAGATCCAAACAACTTGTGTCATCATCCTCTGTAGGTCATGCTGGTGAAAACTCATCAACTAGTGAAAGTAAAGTTCGGGAGAAGAAAAGTAGAGTCAAATTTCCTTGTAGGTTATGCGAAGGAAGTCATCAAACTCACCTTTTCCCTTGTATGGATGAAGCCTTGAAATTGTTGGAAGAAATAATGGTTTCCCATCCACAACTTCCAACTGCTTATCATAGTCTCTCTCCTGACCCACCATTGGTTGCTAAAGTGATCGATATGATTCCATGATTGGTCGATCCCAGTCTTCCTTTGAAGAGTGAATCTAAAGTGGTCAATCTGGTTCCCTCGTCGTTCGATCCCACTCTTCCCTTGAAGAATGAAATCCAAGTGGTCAAATCGAGTACATCATTGGTCGATATTGCTCTTCCCTTAGAGAGTGACACTCACCAAGTGATCGATATGATCTCATCATCAGTCAATCCCACTCTCCCATTAGAGAGTGAAGTCTACACCACTCACATTTTTGTTGTTAATACTGATTCTACTTTACAACAGGTCATTTCTATTCCTACTGTTGAACCCCCTCCAAGTACTGAGGCCATTCATTTTGATTGGCATGGGATAACCGGACCTCGTCTTCCTTCCTACATACCTTTCCAAATCATTGTTCAAGTTTGTGGTAGGAGCATCCCTCAGACTATCATAGATGAAGGTGCTTCCGTTAGTATTATATCCTCAACTGCTTTGCAATCTTTCGGTTGTCCTCAATGTGTGTTGGTCACCCAGAATGTGTTATCTTTTAACAAATGAATCACTCAACCTTTAGGGACCCTTCCTTAATTACTCGTTACTTTGGGAGGGAAAACCGTCTATATTGATGTTATGGTAGTTCATGAACCTTTGGATTTTACTTTGCTCCTTGGGAGAGATTATGTCTACGCCATGAAAGCTATCGTGTCCACTCTCTTTCAAGTGATATATTTCCCACATAATGGAAATATTATGACTATCGATCAACTTTTATTTGTTGATCCTCATTTGACTGCCAACCACCCGACTTCCCTAAATGGTCCTTATGTGCAAGTGGTATCACCCCCACCACAGGTTAATTATGTGGCAACATGTCCCATGTGTTCAGCTCCGAATGAGGCTTATTTTGACTTAGATATGATAGTTGACATGGTGATCTCTTCAATAGGGCTATTAGAGCTTGATCTCCTTAACCCTATTACGACCCTTGATCTATATTCCTTCTAGAGCGTTGTTCTTCCATCCAACAAAGATATATTAGAATCCATGATTGAGGTATGTCCCTTGACATGTATTCCTTCTAGAGCATTGTCCTCTTTGGAGCTATGATCATGAAGAGGTTACGAGCATAGTTATTTTCCTGTGTCAATATCATTAAAAAATGAAACAGACACTTACGATCATAGTTCATTGTCTCTATCAAGCTCATTAAAAAATGAAACAGACCCCCCTCCATTCGAATCAAGTCTTCCTCTGGATCAAATACTTGAGCCTTTTTTTCCTTCGTCTAGTGAAAATATTCCTATTAGTATCTAGATTCCTAAATGAGGAAATACGAAGAGTCGATGAAGGAAATGACACTTGGGGGGTAGGTCTCTAGCCTCTGGACATCATGCTAGAGTTAATCCACTAGCTTCTACCACGCAAGATATGGGAAAAATGTCTCTAGGGAGACACGCTGCTAGGAGTGATCCTTGCTTAGGGGTCGTTCCCATCATAATGTAGTAGTCTTTTCTAAGAACGAGCTTAGTCTTTGTTCTTTCTCGTGCTTGTAAATATATTAGAATAGGTTACCGATCTCAATATTTTTTCTTTCTCGTGCTCGTTAATACATGAGAATAGGTTATCGAGTATACTTTTATCTCTTTTTTGGACTCACAAAAGCTATACGAAAAAGGAACTCTTTGGAGTTTCCTTTAAGTTCTTTTCAAACTCCCTAAAAATGAAAAGATTGTTGAGTGAGCTTTCTTCCTTTCACACTCGTTAAAAGGTATGAAAGGGCGTCTTTTGAGTGGTATTTTATCTCTTTTTCGACCTCGCGAGACTAATTACAAAAAATGAACACTCTAGTCAAACATGGCTAGAAGAGTTCTCCCTTGTATTGTTTTACACTTTTTTCGGGCTTGGGAGACTAAATTTATGAAAAAGTCACACATGGAGTCATTTTTAAGTTCTTTTCAAACTCTCTAAACATGAAAAACCATCGATTTTACCTTCTTTGGGCTCATAAAATTATGCATTGAAGGACCTATGTGAGTCTAATCTCCAAGACCCATACAGGATTGAACCCCTCCTTCTTTAGGTTCATTAACCATATGTTGAGGGACTCATCAAAGATGAGCTATACTGATGATCTTTTATCCTCCTCAAGATCATTAAAAAACAAAGTGGTACTCACCAATCATGGTCGGGGGGGGGATTGAAAGAAGTGGGTCGAGTTTTTTGGAATCCATTATGGAAGCTATTATTTTCTCCCTTGAACATGGCACCGTTTTGCATCTCGCCTTATAGTTGGGTAATCTGCTTGTCTCCGAGTCATACCAATTCCATGTTTCGTTATACTTTTTTGTTCCAGTCGAAGAGTGCTCTTATTGTCGTCACATTGTGTTCTTGGTACTCGTCGAGTCAATGCTTCCAATTCATTTATCATGCCTCATAATGTTCAATTATTACTAGTTTCCATTTCCTGTGTCAGTCCATACTCATTTAATCCACCATCTCACATCACTTTCCTATGTCAGTTTCATGTCGATGATGGGGAGTACATCAAATCCCTCCTTCGATGAGTCTTTTCCTGTCAACTTCAACACATCATCCATGAATTAGACTTACAAACTAGTTAGTACCTTGGGATCTACATGCCTCAAGGGAATGCCTCCTTGCTTCTGAAAGTAGGTTTACACCATTGATCTCTAATCAAATAATTCCACAAATATTCGACCTCATCTCATTTATTCACATTCATTGGAATGTACTAAAGGTACCTTGGGAATCATTGTCATGATTGATGATTTCCCTCGCACTTGTTAACGGTATACTCAATGATCAGTAATCAAGTGGTTTCTACCATGTTCAATGTCAAGTCATATATTCACATGGCTAGAATCGTACCATCTCGATCGGGATAGGAACAAAGACCCTGGGTTCAATGCTCACTCTGTTATGTGATTTTCCCAGGATACGATGGAGATCATTTGAGGATGTAAAATAATTCAATAAAATCACCATCCTGGCAATCTCACTAATAAATAAATTGTCACATAGATCCACATTGTATTGATCTGTGGCTATGTTTTGTCTTCTCATAGCTCCATTGTCTATTTTTCGTGGCTGCGATCAGTTAATGGCATGGAGGTATGGATCCACATTGTATATTTGGTGTCCATATCCTTATTCATTATTCTCATGGATCCATAGTGTATTGGTCAGTGGCCATGCTTTGAGTCAACTCGTATTCTGAGCATAGTTATGCCTACTTCGGGAATGAAGCATATATTTATATTGTTTGATGGTTGTTTGTAGCTTCTGCCAGGTTCTCCTACTCCAACATCCTTACATTGAAGAATTTTTTAAGTGTTGTGGCCATCAGTTTCTCATATGACCTCGCACTTTAGGGGGAATCTATTACACATCAAATTTCCACACTTAAGTGTCGCAAGTGTTGCAAGTGTCGTATGCACCTTACTAAGTGTCGCGTGCACTTTGTCAAGTTTTTTATGCATGTTACTAAGTGTCACATGAACTTTTCCAAGTGTCACAACTAGTTGACACCATGAAAGACATTTTCCATGATCCCTAAATCATAATGGAGGAAAAAACCCATCATTTCAAGGCCAAAAACATGCTTTTCACTTAGAAATTAAACCATTTTTTGAGCATTTATGAAGGGTGGCGCACCCCTAGCCATGTTTGGGGAGTTCCACTTCATGGGGTGGTGCCCCCTTGGCCTTATTTATGGAATTTCACTGGCTCTCTATCTCTAACTCAAGGGGAGCGCCAGTTTGGTTAGAGGAAAATATGGCGAATCTCGCCTTTTCTTAAGGGACAACTATGGAGAGATGAGGTTGTTTTGGGTCGAATACTATCCTATGGAACTATATTAGGATCAAATCCCAACTCATGGAACCATATCTTCAACCACTTTCCTTATTATCTCATGGTGGTTGAGCCTCCCAATCCTCTAAATTGAAGGAATTTCCAAGGTGAAAGGGGGAAGAATTTAGGTGTCAAAGATTTGATCCTGGGGGAAGGAATCCATAAGAGTATCATCATTTTGATATTAATACTTTCATTTAAGGGCTGGATGATGAGATATTGGAGAATATTGTTGCGACATCAACGTGATTTGTAAGTGCCTTATTTTTTCTTTCCATTTAAATATTAACTTGGCCTATTCCTTTCATTATGATTGTTCATTGTAAGGTGTATGCTTAAGTCAAATCAAGTATAGATAGATTTGTTTTATCTAATCATGTAGAGTAGGAGAAATAATTTCTTTGTTGTTCATCGTAGGTATCGAATCACACTAAGGAGCTTGGAGATCAATCCTGAATATTGGAGAAGCAAGGACAAACATCGAAAAAAGGTGCATCACATTCTTTCTCTTTCTCATTTCGATTGGTTATGAAATAGATCTATAAGGAAAGTAGAAACCATTTGTTTTATTCTGTCTTTGGACCAAAGAAGGGGACTTGGTCCAAATGGGAGCTTAACCTATCTGCAGGGTAAGATTTATCATAAGAAGGAGTGTGGCCAAACTTCTTGTGGCTCAATTATAGATTACAATCACAAAGTAAAGAAGGATACAAAACTATCCATCTAACCCCTCAACCATTCATAAGATACCTCCTATAGGACCTCTTCTGTCTCTTCGACACTTAACTAATGCAAGTTGACCTATGATTCCTAACCCTAAACTTGGGAATCATGAACCATTTGATGACTCCTTTTAGTTCTTTCTTGAATGAATTCCTTATCACTTTGAGGGGTCCACCTATTTATATGATCATGCCTTGGCTTTCACGACCCATTTTGTTCCAAGGTGGACCCAAGTCTCATAGAGTCAACTTGATCTTCTTGGGTGAATTGTCCATAGATCATTTCAAATAGTGTTGGGTCTACCTAGGTCATCCTATCCATCTAGGTCATCTCATCTTGGTTGGGTAGGTCAAGAGGAAGAGAGTGGGAGGAAATTCGAGATAGTTGTAGGAGAATACTAGTGGGTTATGCAATTTTGAGTTGTGAGTGAGAAATGAGAGGCACCCTTCTCTTTTGGATTACTATCCCCAACTCGGGGGTGACTTTTTGTTGATATTTGGAACAAAAATTCTATGGTTGGGTGTAACGTCATTCCCAAGCAACTGGTTGCACAAACATTTTAAAAATATAAGTGTTTATCTATTTTCTGAGTTATCTTATAAGTTATATCGTTGTGCATTTTATCATGTGTATGAGAATGGTTTTTATGTACATATGTAGATAATTATTTGGCTTCCTTACATTCATTTAGAATGTTGCAAATGCATTTAATTTATGGGTATCATAATCTAGTTGAAAGTGTGTTCAATTCATAACTGGTAAGCTACAAGAATGGATTAGCATAATAAATTTTGAATTTATGTGTATTTTCCACAAGCAATGTTCCCTGGTTAATCTAGGGACATTAGAGAATGGTATTAGAGCCACATAAACATTGAACCTGTATGGGCCAGACTGAGCACGTAGAAGTTAAAAAAAAAATCAAAGTTAAAATCTCAGAGAATTTTGGTAATGTGGTTGTCATATCTTTTGCAGGAAAAAGTGTGAAGAGATTGCTTGTAATTTTAGTGAATGAGTTTAGGGATTAAATTCCCCAATTTTAAGCTACAAATATGCATGTGTTGGGCCTATAATTGGTCAAATTATGGAAATTGTAGTGTAGCCATGAAGAATTGGGTGAAATTGGGAAAAAATCCCAATTTTGGCAGTGAAATTGGTTGTGAATTTTACATAAGAAAGTCGAAGTTGGGTATAGAGGTCAATTCAATACACACTAGGCCTAAATCGTCCATTTGAAAGATTAATTTAGGGTCTCATGGTGGCCCTAGAAAATTTTTGGGATTATGCATATTTGGAAAATTGGAAAAATTCAAAATTTGGGAAATTTTGGGTATTTTATTGTACATGACGTTCGCATGATGAGGAGGCCATGTGGCAATGATGTGGAAGAAGTGACATGACAATGATAACATGAAATTCCATGGTGGTAGGTCCACGATGGTAGTTGATGGCATGGTGGCAAGTGACATGGGAGCCACTTTTGAATCTCCTTCATTAATATTTCGAAGCTTGTCCCAAATCTCTTTAGCAAATTTACAATGTGCAACTTTGGTGAATACCGTATCACTGAGACCATTCAAAAGTGCATTTATAGCTTTGGAATTATTCTCACCGAGTTTCATTGCGTTGTCATTTGTTGGTGGAACTGTTGGTGCTGTGTATCCATCTACAATTGATTGCCAAACTTGAAATCCATGTGCTTGTATTTATGCCTTCATCCTTATACTCCAAAAAGCATACTTTTGTCCATCAAACTGTGGTATTCCATTTTTATACAAGTTGCTACTCTCCATGATCTACATTTCAGTGGTTAAACTGATTTCTGAAGGAACCTGCTCTGATACCAATTGTTGGATTACTGAGAG
>SNQJ01S0030616.1:15470-36363 GCA_010110895.2 Picea sitchensis | reverse complement strand
TATCCATATAGAATAGTATTATCTGAAAATATATCATAACTCATACCGTTACCCATCAAACAAACTTGGGTCCATTACCCAAACTTGGGGTCTCCAACTTCTCATGGCCATAACTCTCTAACTGTGAGGAATTATGTGACGTTTCACATACCACTGGAAATGACATGACAATAACTATCCATCTAGGATATTTTCCCTCACAAATTCACTTTCTTTCATCTCATTATTCCACAATTAAGCATGGGTTCTCTTACTCCACAAAGCGTCTTCCCGTGAGGGCTTTCATCATAAGGGGGCCACTTTGGAGTTCATCCATATTTACTTCTTATCAACCATGACAAAACAATAATGAGTCATATTTGCATCAAACACTATTGGGTCCATTACCCAAACCTTTGTGCTACGGGTCTTTCTTCAAGGGTTGACATCAATGACAACCAACCTTAATCAACATAGCCCAAGTGTGTCCCCTATAAGGAGACAAAGGAGACGGCTTGAGGGAGACATATTGTAAGGTGAACTCAAGAAAATAAAGCCACCTACTTTCAATGGTGAGCATAGGAAGGAAGAAGAGGCTAAGGCCTAGCTATTGGAAATGAAGAAATATTGTTAGCTTCATGATTTTCCCTCCAAGGCAGAAACAAGAATTGCAACCTATCACTTGCAAGGAAAAGAAGCCATGTGGTGGATCAAATTAAGCAAGAAAAACACCTTGATGAGAGGAATGTCTCATGGAGGCAGTTCAAAGGATATTTCCAAGAGCAATATTTGTTTGCAAATTACTATAAGAGGAAGATGAAAGAGTTCTTTGAACTCAAGTTGGGAAGCATGACAATGAGTGAGAATGAGAAGAGATTCTTTGAGTTGTTGAAGTATGTGGAATTCATAAAGGATGAGAAGGTAAAAATACAAAGGTTTTTGAGTGGGTTACCCTCTTTCTATAGTGATAAGATTCGATATGATAACCCCAAAATATTGGAGAAATCCATAAGGAAAACAAATCATCTCTATGAGCATAATATAGGGAGGTTAGTCTTCCAAAAGACTTGGAATGACAAGATCAAGGGTAAGAAGGAGAAAAGGAAAAAATGTTTTAAGCCACCACTTTTTCAAGAAAAACTCCCAAACAAATCAGCAAGGACAATCAACCCAAAATGAGCATAAGATAGCAGACTCATTTGGGAAAAGGATAAGGCAACAACCTATACAATTTTGGGGATGTGAAAGAAATCACTTATATAGGGACTACCCTCACAAAGGAGAAAGAATTAGGATTGTTCACAACATTCAGGAGGTTGAAATAGTTGAATACATGGGAGGAATCATGTCAAGGATTTATGCAGCTTTGGACAACAAGAAAGCATAGTATCAATCCCCCATGATTGAAGTCGAAGTTAAGATTGATAACCAGCCCATAACAATTTTAATTGATTTTGGAGCTAGCCATAGTTACATAAACCCTAACATTGTTGAGATATTTGATTTGAAAAGGAGTAAGGATAAGAAATCTTGGTTAGTTCAGTTAGCCACAGGAGCTAAGAGAAAGATCAATGAATTGGTCAAAGATTGTCCAATAGACATGAATGAACTCAACAAAAAGGTAGATGTGAACATCATTCAATTGGGTTCATATGATTTTCTAATCGGAATGGATTGGTTGGAGAAACACCATGTTGTTCTAGACTATTACAGAAAGACAATAACTTGTCTTGATGAGGAAGGGAAACAAGGAAAATTAAAGGAATTTCGAGAGTTATGTTAGAGAAATATCATCCATGTAGTTAAAAAAGATTTTTAGGAAAGGATGCCAAATTTTTGCAACACATATGGAAGAGGAAGCTAGAGATAAAGTGGCAAGTATTGAAGACCACCCAGTCTTGAAAGATTTTGAAGATGTTTTTAGGGAAATCCCAGGATTTCCACCAAGGAGAGACATTGATTTATCTATTGATTTGGTGTCAAGAGTTACCCCAATGTCCAAGATATCTTACATAATGGGTACACCAAAATTGAAAGATTTGAAAATGTAGCTTGAAGAGTTTTTAAAGAAGGGGTATATACGCCCAAGTGTGTCACCTTGGGGAGCCCCAGTTATTTTTGTAAAGAAGAAGGATGGGACCTTAAGGTTGTGTATTTATTCCAGGCAACTAAATAAGGTAACCATAAATAACAAATATCCTTTGCCAATGATTGATGATCTTTTTTATCAGCTGAAGGATGTAAGAATATTTTCCAAGATTGACTTGAGATCGAGATATCATCAAGTGAGGATAAAAGAAGAGGACATTAGTAATACATCATTAAGAACAAGATATGGGCATTATGAATTTACAGTAGTGCCATTTGGGCTATCAAATAACCCAATTGTTTTCATGTGCCTGATGAATGGAGTATTCAGGGAGTACCTACACAAGTTTGTAATTGTTTTCTTGGATGATATTCTAATCTACTCCAAGACAAAAGAAGATTATGAGAATCTTTTAAGAATGGCATTTCAAGTTTTAAGAGAGCATAAATTGTATGCTAAGCTAAGTGCATCTTTTATCAAAATAATATTCACTACTTAGGGAATATTATTTCAGTAGAAGGGATAGCAGTTGATCTTGAGAAAATAGAGGCCATTAGAGGATGGACAATACCAAGAAATGTAACAAAGGTCATATTTTTTATGGGTATTGTGGGTTATTACTGAATATTCATAAAGGGGTTTTCAAAGATTTCAAGTCCAATCACTTGTTTACAAAAGAAGGGAGTGAAATTTGAATGGACCTCCAAGTGTGAAGAAAGTTTTCAACAGATGAAGGAAATTTTAACAAGTGCACCAATATTAAAGATTGCAGATCCAAAAGAATATTTTTTTATTGTGCATGGATGCATGCAAGGAAGGTCTCGGTGGAGTCCTCATGCAAAAAGAGCATGTGGTATCCTATGAGTACTAGAAATTAAAGGAGCATGGGAGGGATTATGCTACACATGAATTGGAATTAGTAGCCATCCTAAATGAATTAAAAGTGTGGAGACATTACATCATGGGTCAAATATTTGAGCTAAGGACAAACCATTGTGGTCTAAAGCATTTGTTTGGACAACCAACATTAAATGCTAGACAAACTAGACGACTAGAATTTTTGAGTGAATATGAATTTGAAATTAAGCATATAAAAGGGAAAGAAATTAGGTGGTTGATGCACTCAACAAAAGATCTCATGAAACGCATGTTTAAGCCATCTATATGTTTAGCATAGATTTAAAAAAAAAAATTAGAGGTTGCAAATTCAGACCAGCAATATGTAAAAATAAAAGAAACATTACAATAAGGCAATTTTCAGCAAAAATTTAATTATTGTGAGTTGAAAAAGGATGGAATCCTCGTGTACAAAGGAAAAATATATGTGCCAAATTCAAGAGAGATAAAAACTATAGTGTTGAGGTAAATTCACAATGTGTCATATGTTGGGCATCTAGGATATTAGAAGACAATTGCAGTTGTAAGAAGCCAATACTTTTGGCCATGGATGAAGAAAGAAGTGGCTAATTACATAGTGAGGTCTCTAGAATGCCAAAAGATGAAAATAGAGCATAGACATCCAATGGGGTTGCTACAACCATTACCCATTCCTCAGTGGAAATGGGAAGTGGTTACAATTGATTTCATTACAAATATGCCCAAGACAGTGAAGCAACATGACTCTATCATGGTGGTTGGTGGAAAAATTAACAAAAGCAACACATTTTGTTCCTATGAAGACCACACACAAGGAAAGAAATATTGTAGATATTTACATGAAGGAATTTGCTAGGCTACATGGAGTGCTTAAGGAAATTGTTTTAGACAAAGATCTAAATTTTACATCAATTTTTTGGAAATGTTTGTTCAAAGGATTTGGGACAAATTTAAATCTCAGTACAATGTACCACCCAGAGTCATATGGGAAAACATAGAAGAATAATAGAATCATTGAAGACATGCTCATAATGTATGTGATGGACCATCCATCAAAGTGGGAAGATTATATCCACTTAGTGTAATTTGATTACAATAATGGGTATTAAACCTCATTAAAAATGATCCCATTTGAAGCATTGTATGGAAAAAAAGTGTAACACACTAGTGAGTTGGGATAACCCAGTCGATAGATCTATCGTTGGGCCAAAATTGTTAAAGGAAATGGAAGAGTAACTGTATATGGTGAAGATCGGGAAGAATTTAAAGGCTTCCTAGGATAGGTAGAAAATTTATGCAGACACGAAAATATTTTTTAGAGATTTTAAAGTGGGAGAAGATGTTTTTTCTCAAAGTGAAAGTGAAGAGAAGTTTGATAAGATTGGGTTGCTACCCAAAGTTGGCACTAAGATATTATGGGCCATTTGAAATATTAGAAAATATAGGCTCAGTTGCATACATGCTAGCATTTTTTGCATCCATGAGAGTGCATAATTTTTTTCATGTGACATTATTAAAGAAATATGGTCCCGACCCTAACCACATAATTGATTGGAATATGATCCAGGTGGAAAACTAAGGGAATTTCTAGGTGGAACTAGTACGCATCATGGATCGGAAATTCAAAGTGATCAGGAATAAACACATAGGGATGGTAAAGGTTCAATGGAACTGTTATGGTTATGAAGATGCAACATAAGAGCATGAAGAAACTATGCAAGAGGAATACCCACAAATATTTGTCAATTTTGAGGAAAATGAAAGATAAAATGCAAGACTCCATTTTGGGTAGCTAGAGTTTTGGAACCACATCTTAGAGTCCTAACCAACCTATGTTGGGGACCTTGATAAAATAATGGCACATTCCTTGGGTTAGCTATGATAAACATATGGTGCATTCTTTAGGTCAACATGTTGAGAGAAATATGAGATTTTGGTTGGAACTGCTGATGGAGTTGTTAAATTGCAGAATTTTATTTCTTAAAGTATTGTGATGTAAATTTGTACATGTATATCGACATAGTGTGCACCGAGGAAGATGCACAATTGTAGGGGAGGGGGAATGTAACATCCCCATTATAATCCTCATTTTAATTTTTGCATAATGTAGATATGAATATCGCTATGGACAAGCGATGTAATATGCGAATTGTATTTCTGATTTAGTAAATATAATGTGATACCAACTGTTGGGAATATGGATAGAGATGGGGGTTGATTTATCCACAAAAGAGGGAAATTTCTAAGAGTTTCTAAGATGGGTTCAAGGAGGAAATTGATTATGGGTATTAATTCAACCCAGATTTCTGGATTTAATTATCATTGGGGATAACTTCTATTTTATGGTTGAGTGTATGAGAGCTCAATCATTAAATACCTATCAGGGGGTGAGTGTAGAAGCATGGGGTTGCAGTATAATTAACCTTGGATAGAGTGTGCAGTCAACCATCCTAGGAGAATAGACGAAATTTGTATGAAGGAGAATAGGCAGGTTTTTCACATTCGATTTTTTCATGAACAACAAGGGGAGAGAAAGGAAAAATAGCATTGGAGATAGACTAAGAAGGATGGGTGAATTCAGAAGCATGCTGGAGAATTTTTGGAGCTTTCTAGAGATGAATATTGAAGAGTCAGGTTGGCAGGACTCATGTGTGAGTTATATATTAGAACAACAAGTTTTGTTGTTGTTTTTCCTCTTATTTGTTCTTCATAGTGAGATCCCTTCAATTCCCGACAGAGAGATTCTTGGTTACATGTGCCAGAGAGACCCTGATAAATGAATGTGACACCCGAGGGACTGAGAGCAGTGAAGGGGTGCATTTCTTGGGTTGGGAAGGCTAAGAGGAAAAGAGATGGAGGAAATTTAGGATAGTTGTAGTAGAATACCAGTGGGTTGTGCGATTTTGATCTATGAGTGGATTGTGAGAGGAAACTTTCTCTGATGGATTCCTAGCCCCGGCTTGGGGGTGACTTGTTGTTGAGATTTGGAACAACAGGTCTATGGTTGGGTCAAATTTCCTTCCCAAGTAGTTGGTTGCACAAACATTTTTAAAATATAAGTGTTTATATATTTTCTAAGTTGTCTTATGAGTTATATGGTTGTGCATTTTATCATATGTATGAGAATGGTTTTTATGTGCTATTGTAAATGATTATTTGGATTCCTTACATTAATTTAGAATGGTGTAGATGCATTTAATTTATGGGTATCAGAATCTAGTTGAAAATGTGTTCAATTCGTAGCTAGTAAGCTACAAGAATTAATTAGTAGAATAATTTTTGAATTTATGTGTATTTTCTGCAAGTAACGTTCCCTGGTTAAGTTGGGGGATGTTACACTAACAACTTGCTTCTTCTTGTTGTCCCAAAAAAATAATTATGGTTCATGTCTTTCATTCTTCATTTGTTCCTATATAAGCCAATAATAAATTAAAATCGTTATATCCATTATCATATAACAATGATCTTATTCACAGGAGTTTTCAACTCCAAAATATAAACATTTATTCAAAATAATTTTGCAATCATAAACCGATACCCATCTATATGGTTATTTTGTGATTCACGGTTATTATCTAACACACCTTCATGATCCTAGCCACCATTCCATATGCATTATTAAGTTTTCTCTTCCTTGATATAATCACCCTCCATGCTTAGGTATCCCCTTCTCTACTACAAAGTCCCTCATGCGATCCATCTTTCCAAGGCTTTCACATGCAAGGAGAGCACCAACTTACTTTCAGACTCCCACTAGAAATCTATAACATGTGGAAATCATAGGGTTCTAGTGTCTTAAGAATATCCTTCTTCCTGAGCTTCCTAGCATCAATAACCATTATCTCATATGTATCACACACATGTAGTCATCATGATATATCAGTATAAAAAATTTCAAAATTTAATTTATATAGGAAAACAAAATTCCCAAGCATGAGTTTTTTTCTCATTATGTTTGGCTCTTGCAGTTGTAGGTGTCTGTCTTCCTTATGGGCTTACACCATTTTCATATCCAAGACCACTCTACCTACAATTTTATAACTTTCATGCAACCAAATTTTTTTTTAGTATTCATGCACATTATCTTCTCATTGCTCATTTATAACAGTCCATGAAGTGATTTAAAATTATACTATTCTAACAATTCAATCACTTCTACTTGGTAATAATGTTAAAGGGATGAAACCACCATCCCTCACATATGCATTATTAGCACCCAACCTTTTATAATGCAATGAAATATTACTAACAAATAAAACCAATGTGCCAATACCCATGGCCAATCCACACAATGCATCCTTGCTTTGACTTTGGAATACCACATATCTATGTCATGTATTCCACCATGGTGAGTTGAAAGGTATATTCCATGCCTCAACACATCATCCAAACTCTTCCCCAATTATTTTCTTAGTTCATTTGGATACTTTCCTATTCAACCCATACACAAGATTAGGAATATAATTCCCTTAGTGCTCTCTCGTGGCAGCAATAGGTTGTAGTCCAAACATCGGTTATACAAGGGTATACCATTAAGCACTTGTATGGTGCAATATCCAACCACATCATATCCTCAAACATGGTTATCTCTATTGGCATTTATTGCTACAACAAGACTATGTCTCCTAACTTGACTTCGTTATGATCTCATAACCAACATATCATAACATGCAATTAAATTAATCATAAATGAGAATTCAAGCACTACACAATACGTGTACACTCAAGGCCCTATACCTTTACATCAATTTCAAATATTGAAAAATTTAGCTAAGGGAATTCTTACCTCAATTCCCTTAAGCATTTATGCATCATAAACAACCCCAAATGCATACATGCATGGTTGTTATTACATTAATCGATGCTAATTGATCAGTTGATATTTGTAGAAGCTCATAGGCTCCCTTAACCAATTCTCTTGTTCAACACTCTTACCATCCCTCTTTGTCTTCATATGGATGGATTTCATATGCAACATAATCATCAACCTCTTTATCCATGCTATAACAATTTTCCTGGATAAACAATCCATCATTAGTCATATTCAAATATCATAGCATCCTTATATATATCATCATCATCATCATCATCATACTAATATTAGTCTACAGTCATTCCATATGCATGTCCAGGCATGTCTATATGCACTAATGCACATCAATATGCACCAAGCATTTAATCCATCATGCCTACTTCATACACATGCATTCTAGCTTCCCTATATGCATTTTGCATCATTTCTAATGTGCTCTCCAATGCATATTTAATTCATCTTTACTTTTTTATTTTTGTGTTGTAGTTGGTTGTCCTTGAAATCCTATAGATTATGGTTTCCCTATTTTCCTTCATTCTTCTCATCTGTGCACCATTTTTTCCTGATCTGAACCCTTTCAAGCCAAGTTCCACTTGGTCATTATGCATTTCCATCCAATACGCCCTTATTGTCGACTTCCAATGAATAAGATTGATTATTCTGCCCCTTGAATTCTTTGTACCCATACCTTTATTCCACTATGAACTCTGATAATAGATGCATATTTCTTGATTTGAGTAATTTTAGGTACAAGTAGCTAAGTCATAGCTAACAATTCATTTTTCTTTCATTCCTATGCTTGCACATAGAGATGACTCACCTAGTCCATGAGTCACACCTCACCTCATGGGATCCTTTCTTTTATCTTGCAACAAACCTTGCTAGCTTCACTACATTCTACCTTCAAGGCTATGAATTCCTCCTTAACTCCCCGTGCATGAAAATGGTACTTTTCACCTGCTAGATTCATGTTTTATGCGAGAACCTTTGTTGATTTACCTTTGCAAGACATTTAGATTTTGTAGCAATTGAAAACTAATATTTCCCTACTCTTAATAAGTCCTTTTTCAACCTTTGTTACTTGTTTTTCATCCTTGCACTTCCCTCTGCAACTCTTCGATGCCTCAATCAAATGTACAAGCTTTGACCTGCTTCCTTGTCCAATGGACTCTATGATTAATCTGGAACAGACCAACAAAATCTTCATTTATGGAATCTGATCATATTTTTAATATTCCCTTAACATAACACTCCATCCTTGAGTGTTTCTCCACTCATAAACAATACCATGTTGTTAAAACTCACTCCCTTTATTTCCAAGTGCTTGCACTTCCAAAAGTGCCTCTACAACACCACATATGCACTCTTCTTTACCCAACAATCACCTCTAGCATATGTTTCTATCATGTTGGCCTTTGTATTACCTTTCTAGCAGTTATACTCATGCCTTGTTTTGATTTACGAGCTCAAAGTTGTGGCTTCCTGAAATTCTCATTTCACCTCAATTGTGTCTTTCAGGTCCACCAATCACCTTCCTTATGATTCCTTAAGAAATTATTCAACTAAAAAATAAATTCTAAGTGGAGATATGGATTATGTTATACAATATATTTCCAATGACTACCTTCTTGTTCAATTCTGAGCACTAAGCATAAATTTATAGTCAATTGAATATTGCCAATTTACCCCCTTTATGCACCTTTTTGCCTAGTGAAAATAATCTCAAACACCAACTTTTTCCACTTACAAAGGTAAATCTGTCAAGAACCAAGGTACTTTTTTCAAGTGACACAGATAACAATGCTAACATTGAATTCACATCAACTCTCAGATTTTCAAGCTGATGCTCCAATCAAAATTTGCAGCAATAGGAAATGACAAATTTGTCCTTTTGCACTTTCTCCTGAATTATAAAATTTAGCCCCTTTTAAGCATCCCCACACCAACTCCTTTTGAATTTTTCCATAAACCCAAATGGGTATCTTCATGCCTTCTTTTTTATCTATTTGTCAAAATTTCATCTTTATCTAGGCTCGAGGCTAATAGTTATGGTTTGTGGAAGTTTAAGTTGTTTCCTCCCTTTTTACCTCTTATTGCTACAAGTGTCTTCTCTTCCATTTTGTATAATTTCAGGTACCTGGATTTCAAATTTAGCTCCATGTTTGTCTTCTATTGTCCATGGGGTTTCCAAAAACTTTTCTTGTGTTCCAAACTGACTTTGGAGCAAGGAGTTATGCCCCTTGGAAGTAAACTAGTGTTGAAAATACACCTTGTATTGTTTTAGTTGTAACTTTCTCATTCGAGCTTTGTTTTTTGTCTGGAATAGCTCATTGTAAATCTCTCACTAAGATATTTCTTTCTAGCAGAAAAGACTATGTGTACCAATGGTACAGACATTTATCTCAATTTTGACTACCTAAATATGATATTTAGGCCCTTAAAATGCCTCTGCAAGTTGATGACTTTCAAAATATGTAAAATTTCCATAGAAATTGATCGATTTATTGTTGTAATAGTCCAAAAATTTGACCTGCGCCTGAACCTGGGTGATCCGACTGACATGGCATGGCACATGTTTGTTGATTCCACGTGTCATCCATTTATTTGGCCATGTCACTATACATTAATCTCCTCCATCGACCATCGGCCAAGCCTACTGAAATTTGAACCCGCAAGCTGATCAGATTTACCCTCACAACCTTTTCCCATCGAGAATATCAACTTACCATGTATCGTGACTTTCCCGCAACCTGCATCCTGCAAGCCTATCGGGCTTAGCCTTTGCGGCTTTACCTTTGCGACATTACCTTCATGGCCTTACCTTCATGAATTTTACCTTTGTGCCCTTTTCCATGCAGAGTATTGAGTTGATATGTTATTAAAACATTTTCGTGACTTGTGGCCTGCAAGTCTATTGAGATTAACTTCATGGGATTTTCCTGTGGAGTATTCTCTCGCAAGACCTTTCCCTCGAACCTCTCCTCATGAGCTTCTTCCAGCAAGATTATCCCCATAAGATTTACTCCCGCGACTTTTCTCCTATGGCCTTTTCAAGCTACCCACCATTAAGATGCATCCACAACCCGCAACCCACAAGCCTATCAAGCTTAACTTCATGGAACCTTTCCCACAAAATTATCAAGTAGCATGTGATTGAGTTGTTCCGGCGAGGCTTTTTCCCCATGATTTTTTATCCTGCGAGACTATTGACTTAGGATTTTTCTTCCCAAGCCCATGTTGGATATCGACTATCAATCTTTGAGATCGAGGTCATCCCAGTCATCGGTCCACCAAATATATCCCATGACCTCTGCCTTCTGCCACCGTGGACCCTATTAGTCCATGTCATGATATGGTCCACGTCATCCTCTATACGAAATTGTTCCAAAAATTCTGTAAATTATAATGTTTTTTGAGAATTTTATAAATTCTTGAGAATTTTCCTTCAGTAAACTTGGAAGTTTTTATTAGTTCCAGAATTAATCTCGGTCTTCAATCACCAATTCAAATGCAACTTGGTTTGTCACTTCTCCAACTCTTTAGTCACCATGACAGTGCGAAATCCATCCTTCCCAACCGAATTTAACTCTGCAACCTCTAGATTTATGCCATTAATCCAGTTTTCTACGGTTCTGAGGAAAATTATCTTGAATTTGCTCACAAATTTAGGGATTTCACTTTGTTTTCACCATTTTCCCCAAATCTGTCACATGTGAAACTCTGCAACCATGAATTTCTACCAAATTCACATGGGCCTTGGCCCATACAAGCTTAGTGTTGAACCTTGAGCTCTAATACTAGATTGTAATGTACCCTCCTACTAAAACTAAAACTAAAACTCCCTACATATAAAGTAAACTAAGCAGTAGCAGGCCCATAAAATTTCAGCAAAACAATGTGTTTATTTACTCATGCAACAAACAACATAGTAAAAACCATGAATGCATGAAAACCTAGCAAACATAACAACATTCAAATTATCATTTACATAGTGGAAATACTCATAATAAAAAAACATAAAACTTATATATATGTTTGTAAGTTAATCAACTGACTATGTACGAAGGGCGTTCCTCCCAACCATAGGCTTGTTGTTCATTTTCTTTCAACAACAAACCACCCCCGGCTGAGGCTATGAGTCCACAATGAGATTTGGCCCTCTTGGTTGTCCACTCTGCACATTCAAGAGCCCAAAACCTAGGTTCTACTCCAATAGAAGTTCCAATCCACCAACTATCTTCCCCACAACTTGCACAACCCAAGGAATGTACCCCCTTCATTGCATCATAGTCCCTCAAGTTGTATTGTTTTTTTATTAGGGCTTAAATTCACTCGGTTGGCCAGGAATATTACAACGAGGGACTCTAGGAACTATCAGTTGCTTCGGGAGTTCTCACAATGGCCTTCACAAGGATCTTAAGATATTTCCTCAATAGGAAATGCACTACAGGCTTACAACCCATCTTACAGGCACACATGACACATTTACAGCATAAACACATCCCAATAATGGTTTCCTTCAAGCACAACATGGTTGGTGCTCTTCCTAGCACTCAACTGTTCTCTTGTTTCCAAAAAACCACCTGTAAAAACTCCTCCTTTTTCCCATACGAATTTCCTTCTTCTCCCTTGCTTGATTGATTCTCACTCTTCCCCAAAAGGATGATTACACTCAACCCATGTTGTGATAACTGAGTGTGATAACTTCCTCACCCAACCTCTTACATGAATTGAATGATTAGCTTTGGGGAAACTCAACAACAAATTAGAAGGTTCATTCAACAAAGAAAAATCAAGGAAAAGGTTTGGATTTTAAAACCCCTAAATAAAAGCCCCTTTATCCCCCTCTCTTTTGTAATCATATCCCCCCATCATTATCGTCCCTCTCGTATCGCAACCAACGATTATTATTTTTATCAATCATTTCAATGTACATAATACATGGTTCGACCCTCAACCATATTTAATCAATACAGGCTCTTTGTCCCAAACATATCGACTCACCAGCCTAAATTATAGTTACACAACTACATTATAATTTTTGGGAATTAAAATTGGGGATGTTACAAGGAGTGTTGTAGAATGTTTTGACTCTTTTTCCAGCAAACCCAATTCAAATAGAATGTTGGCTTTGTCACTTTCTAGGTCCAAACTAAACAAGATTGTAATTCTCTACCAAAGCCTCTAATATATCAACTCTAAAACCCAACTAAACATAGACAATAAAGCCCATAGACTACACTAAATTGAATAGAAGACTTAGACACCTGGTATTGAGATAAATTAACCAGGAGTGTATTAAGTGTTTCAAATCAAAAATAGAATAGAAACTCCACTCTAGGAAGATACAATGCTAGAATAGCCTTACTTGCTTCAACCAGAGCCTGAAAAGAGGAAGGCTCACCTAGAAAGACCACACTGAGCAAGGCCAAAAAAATCACAAAACCACATAATTCGCACCATAACCTAGGTTCTTATAAATATAATTTATTTCCACCAACTAAATAGAACATTCTTGAACCCCATTCAAGCCAATGAGAATAAAACATAATATATACTAGAGGTGAAATCATCCCAAGATTCCATCCACGTTGTGCACTTATTCTAAATATCTTCAACCGCATTATCCCACCATTCATACAGAGCTTCATTCCTACACATTCAATAGCCCTCAACGAATTAACATTTTGCATGCGATATAAGGTGGGAATCATATTCCATTCTCTTGTTTCAAAAAAATGGAGTTTGATTTCCAATTTCACTTGATGTTAAGACCTATAATCATTTAATTGATTGTCGACTATTATATACATGAGTAAGGGACATTGAATATAGTTCTCTCCCCACCCCCCCACCTTTTCCAATTTGGCCTTGGCTAAATAAGTGGCAAATTTTGCCAAGATATCAGCCTCCTCATTAATCTCATGCTTAATGTGATAGAAGGAGATAGATTTGATGAATTTTCCCTCTAGAGAATATTGCACTAAGACCTTGGCCAATTTGTTGTCCAAAGGGTGTGACTTCCCTAGCATTGCTTTGATAACAATCTTGGAGTCTCTTTTCCAAGATAAGGCGCCTCTTAGTAATGTGTAGGCTTCTACAATGTTATTTGACACTTCTCCTATACTCCGCAAATAGGATGCTACATACTCTGCAAATAGGATGCTACATGTATTCCTTCGGGATCATAGAGTATCCCCCACTCTTGCCACCCCTAATTCACTTATGCCTTCATTATTATTGGTTGGTGTTTAAGGAATCCAAGCCATTCTTCCCTAAAGGCCCTATCAAGTTTCACACATAATTTATATAATAATGATTATTAAAATAATAAAAAATGAAATATGATAATTTTTAATGTAATTTTCATTTTAATGCTATATCAACATATAATAAAAAATTAAATTAAATGATTTAATTTGTACTTAATCATCCATTACAAATTTATCTCTTTAATAATATGCCTTTTAAAATTGTATAATGCTTTTTAAAATTAGAGATATTAACATGTGAGAATAGAAAAACAATTAAGTGGTTTGACATGGGGTGGAATTAAATTTAAAAATCCTTTTAGTAAATCAATTTTTTTTAATTAAATAGAAAAAAAAAATTTAAATCATTTTCTAAAATGTTAGAGCAGTTTGGCATTGTTGGAAATTAAATTGAAAGAAATTTTTAATTGAGAATAATTTAATATATACATTTAAATGATTTTTATATTGAGAAACATTTATATATACATTCACTAAAGCTAGCATACCCGTGAAGCAGGGGAAGGAAACACGAAAGTGAAAAAAGCTCATAGAATATTTGCAACAATACTATAACTCTGAAACACCCAAGTAAAAAAGCTGGCAAATTATATGCAACAATACTATAACTCCAATCATTCCCATTGCATATATGTGATCGTGACTTTTCAATAGAGAAATGGAAAAGAAGGAAGATCCCACAGAACCTACATGAACAAGATAAACATTAACTCACATTTATTCATGTTAATTTTACTAAATTCTTCATAAATCTTCAATTAAAAATGATATCTTTGTTTTATTTTTCTACCTTTTAATATAGATTGCTCAATTTCTTTTTCCTCAAATGGATTACTTAATTATCATTTTTTTTCTCAAAATTATTGAAATTTAGGTTATAACTTTGTAGTTGACTATGGAAATATTGAATTTATCTGCAGTTTTTTAGACCATAACTAAAACTAAACTAAGGTTATTATTTAGGAATGAGAGTCCGAGTTGCAGTCGTAAGAAATAAGGTAGGCAACCTGGACATGGAAGGGGCCTGGAAGCTCTTGCTAGCCATGTGTAAAGGGGCAACCTATGCCACTGTACTTTGTTGCATACCTTTTTGTCTGTGGAGGACTGAAGGGTAAAAAGTGAAGATCCGGTCTCAGTCTCCTACATTGATCGTGACCCATGTACAATGTGTTGTTACTAGATGCCTAATGTATTGTCACTGGATTCTTGGAGCTCTTCTCTCTATACATGTATTTTTGTATTATATAGTTTCTTCGGGCGATCGCGTGGATTGCCCTGTGACTGAGTGGGCTCAATATGTACAAACAGTGGTTACCCTATCGAATTATTCTTCGTTTAATTATAAAGCACCCACTTACTTTCTTTTTAGGCTATGTAAGGTGTTTTGTGTAGGCTATGTAAGGTGTTTTTTTTATGGCAATAGACTCGACTCTGCTCATATATTTTCATTGTTCTCGACTCTACTCATATATTTTCATTTTTCTCATCACTTGTCGTTGAAAAGGAGTTGGTTTTCATATGAACGAATGTTGTATCCCACCAGAAAGATCAAATAACAATCGTCGAGGGTATAACATGTTGCCATTCCATGGGAGTTTCTTGCTCCCTCACAAGGCACGAGGTATAATTAATTCCTAGTTAAATTTGGATTCACAAAGTCCTAGAGGAAGCATGACAAAAGATTAAGATTTTAAGCTTATTAAAACCTGGGATTTTGAAAAAAGTTATTATTCCTCATGCTCCTAGATCTGGGCTAGGCTTAATAAGTATTATTTATGGTGTTTTCCAATTGTTGTATTGTTGTGTGGAGACTTAGGTTCTAAAGGTTTACATACAATGCTTGCCTTGTTAACTTTTAAAATGACAAGATATAACACATTGTAATTTATCATCTTAAAATTCTCTACAATATTTTTTTACGGGTGGAAGGATGCTCTGTCATCGCTCAAATATTGTCCCTGACAGACGACTACCTAGCTTGTTGGACACGTATCGAACTCTGTCTTGCATTCAATTAATTTTAATCCCACCATAAAATTAAGTTGTTCAACACAGGTGTGAACAGTAGTAGGAAAATGAAAAGGGAAATGATTGGATTGGCAGGTGTGAATAGTAGTAGGAAAATTCAAAGGGAAATGATTGGATTGGCCATTGTAGCGGTAAATTTCATTTGATACAGTAGTCGTGGGAAGATTCTACAACTGCATACAAATTTCTTTGAATCCTGAGAATACATTTGTTGATTGTGTTATTTGGATGGAGACAGAATTATGATTGTCACTCTATGGTGGATCTTTCAAATTTGGATTGGTCAACTGTGAAAACAAGGGGCGATTTTCCAAACGAAAAAAATCACATATGTGAAAACTGTAAAAATAGGTGGAGGTGAAAACTATAAAAACATGTGACAATTTCTCATTCGTCATGACAATTTCTCATTTGTCATGGATAGACAACGAAAATCATTAGAGAACCCTTCCCACAACACTTGATATCATCACATCGGTTGTCATTGTCGTATATTAGCTACAAAACACAAAGAACAAACAACATCTAAAGCTCATTTTTTTTTATGGTTGTGCATAGTACAAAACCCTAGAGGTAAACAAAAAATATAAAATTACTTGCACAAATTGTCTAGAAGCTCCCTGGGCTGAAGAGCATTTGGAAAAGGTACACTTACGAATCAATGAAGCTCAAATATTTAATTGAAGAAAAAAAATATTTAGTCAAAATGATAGTGGAAATGAGTGGTAAAAAAACTTAATAGAAATGACACCCCGAGACCCACAAAGGAGACCAAGACCAATGATAAGGAACAAATGCAATGCAAGGTTTAAGCGTACTATTTGAAACAAATGAAATCGTATACATCCTAAATCAAGTACATATGCAATTATAGGAAGAGATTCACATAGGGGCTTCCAACGAATATGCAATTTGGAGTCGGTGAAGTTAGAGTCGGTGAAGTTAGGTTCAGTTTTATCTCTACATTGTAGGTTCAAAACTGGCGGAGTGCTAGCAAAGTAACAAGGGTCCATACAAAACAGAGGGGTAGTTTGGAGTCGGTAAATGAAACAGTCATATTTCTCTGACTGCTATGGGATCAACACGCCCTTGGGGATTTTAATTTATAAAAGGAACTGATACTTACTCATAGCCATGAGTAGGAGAACGAGAGTTGGAGGATCCTGAGAAATCTGAAGAGGTGATTGGAATAGAAATGGAAAGCTCGGTAGTGGAGGAGTTCCTATTATATCTCTCCTCATCCAATTCAGTCCATGAAAGAGTAGAGGAGTCTCGTGATCTCGACCACTCATAAAAAAAATGCCATAGAGGAGTCTCTTAATCTCGACTAGTTCAATTTTAACATTAACAGGCTGATCCTGCACAGCTCCAAACGTGTTGGTCAAAAAGGAATGTTGTTGTTTTGTAGCGTCATCAATAGGGAAGTTGGACTGCGAAATTGAATGGGATCATTTTCGAAGGCATCAAGGAATGTCATCCACTGTCCACGGATGAACTCAACATTGACTAGGAATCGATACCCAAACCTTTAGAAGTCCCAAAAACTTTGTTGGAGAAGAACACATTCTCATCGATGTCTCCTTTCATATACCTAATAACATAAAAGAAGAAATTGTCAATGCCAACCCAAAGAAATAAGTATTCCAGATCAATTCTAGGGAGATATATGAGTTCAATCATTCGATAGGTTCAATCATTTCAGTTTCCGTCTGCTTTCCCTTAGCACTGGTTGCAGTGACCAGGATCATAGTGCTGCTCAAGAACCGAAAGTCACAGTCAACAACAGCGGCAGCAAGCAACATATTTGGAGGGTTAGAGAACATTCCAGGCTAGCCTCGGGAGTTCAAATACAAAGACCTAAATAAGACCACCAATAACTTAAGTTCCAAAGCCGAATTGGGAAGAGGCACCTTTAGAATTGTTTACAGAGGGATTCTCCCAAAGGAAAAAACCATTGTTTCCATAAAACGCATTGCCAAAGACTCAGAACGAGGTAAAGAGGAATTTATATCAGAGATCAGCGTTATCAACCGCCTTCGCCATCGAAACTTGATGTTGTTGTTGTGGTGGTGCCATGAGAAGGGGCCGCTGATGATGGTTTATGAATGCATGCCCAATGACAGCCTGGACAAACATATTTTCAATAGCGATATTGTCGATGGATTTCTGGATTGGGAGAAAAGATAAAACATCATCTCAGGTGTCACCTCTGCTCTATTCTACCTACATGAGGAATGCGAGCAGCATGTGATTCATCAGGATGTGAAAGCCAACAACATCATGCTCGATAGTGTTTACAATGCCCAACTCGGTGACTTCGGCCTCGCCCGTCTGATTGAACACGACCGGAGGTCCTTCATAACCACTGGTCTAGTAAGATCCATGGGCTACATCGCGTTTGAGTTATTTCACACCGGGCGATCCACGACAAAATCATACATGTTTAGTTTCGACGTCGTTTCCCTTGACGTCACCTGCGGAAGGGATCCCACATTTCACAACCCAGAAGCGTCAAACCTAATCGGTTGGGTTTGGAAGTTGTATCGCAATAACAAGCTCTTGGAAGCTGCCAACACCAAGTTTGGAAGCATCAATGATAACGAGGAGGACATCAAACGTTTGCTACTCCAATCCAAATCCGGAGGCCCACTCTACCATGAGGGAGGTTACACAGATACAGGTTCGGACCATGTCTATACCGTATGTACCTCCCTTCAGGTCGGCATTCGTATGGTCCCATATGCCCTCCGACATAAGTTTCGCAATCACTTTCACCACAAATTCAATAAATAGCAGTGGAAGTGTACTGAGCTCCGTGAAAACGGAAACGCAACCGCGAGGTGATTTGAAGCAGAAATCTAGCATCCCCTTTGGAGGACAATGCCTGCTATTGACTTGGCATGGTAGTTGAATATCAATAACACAACCAATGTTCTATCCCTGTAAGAGCTTAAGAAATTTAACAGTTGAGAGTTCCATCGCTTCCTAGGGCTTACTGGATCATCATTCGGAATATTCCATTCTATAACTCTGTGTGATTAAAATTTAACATCAGTGCCTCAATGGACGAATGAAAAAGAGGAAAAAAACTACAATTAAAGAAATCTCAAGACTCATCGTGAGATATATCTCCATAATGTTGGCTCACGGAATGTTGCTCCATGCTCGCCTATGGCTATAAGGTGCTAGGGTTTCTTCCTCTCTCAGGGTTCACATACACGAACATAATAGAACATAGAAAAATCACATACACAGACATAACACAACAGAATATTTGGGAAATATTAAGCACTTAGTTTGGTGCATCTTGGTTGGTGAATGATAAATAATGTGTATTCAGTAGTAAGAATATACTATGTAGTATATGTAGTAAATCATTGATTGATACTTTTCATATCTTTGTATATAATTTCATGTTTTAAGAATTTTTTACTACATAATGTATATCTCTTATTCAATGCATCTCTTTATTAAGTTCAATATTTAATATTTTTCATACCTTCATATATAATTTCATGTTTTAAGATTTTTTTACTACCGAATTTTTTACTACCGAATGTATATGCAGTTAATTTAATAGAATAACTTCCCATTTGATATATTTTTTATTAATGGTTTGTAAATAACTTCTCATTAAAAACTGTCCATTACGTAAGTCACACTTCTCTTAATAATTGAGTTTTGTAATTTTCAGTGAAAATGTATGCACTTAATAATTGAGTTTTGTAATTTTCAGTGAAAATGTATGCATTAGGTGGTAACTCACCGTGTAAGATGTGGATGAATCGCAGGTCAAGTCCCCATGTAAGATGTACATGAATGTGCCCATTAGTTAAAATTGTTTATTGAAGGAGGTAATGGAAAAAAGTAGCCTTTTGCGTTCTGGCAGCTTAAATTTGTCTGGAAGTAGTGATCGATTCCCAGGTCTGTCATCGACTTCAAGAGCGCGCAGATGCAACGAAGAGGCGTTGGCATGGGAAACAATAGAGAGGCTCCACACATACGATCGTCTGAGAACTTTGTTACTGAAGGACCTTGTAAACAATCAATCAATCAGATCTGGTCCAGCCAGGTCGACGTCACAACAGAAACACAAACATAATTTCTCGCTAATGGTAACAGGATAGGTGGACAGTCCAGGGCGAATGGCAATTCAACAGGGGGCGGGTTCCAAGTGGCTATGGACAAACGACGAAGGCTTGGACAAAACCACCCCCTTAAAAACACCTTCGGTGTAATACCAACATACCCCCTAAGCAGGGGAATGGGAATGCCGAAGTAATTTGAGGGAGGTTTCATTAAGAAGGTTTCATATTAATGTTGTTAATTGAGATTATATAAATATTTTAATTAAAATGAATGTATTTAAAGTTGAGTGTTTGGCTCATGCCCCTAGTTGGTTCACTATTTGGATGATGTTTGGCTCATGCCCCCAAAGTGTCTCAACTTGTATAAATGAAACATAGAAACATGGAACTGTTCACCACTCTGTTCATTGGGCAAACAAACAATGTTTGACATTGCAACCTTTTACCTCAACCCTTTCTACCCACCTAAACAGTGTGCCCACTCCCATCACATTGCAACCTTTTACCTCAACTCTTTCTACCCACCTAAAGAGTGTGCCCACTACCATCTATAAGCGAAGACCTTACATAAAGCCCATAAAACACCATCTATCTTCCCCTCGATACATGTCTCTAAATACATATTTTAAGTTTATATGTTTCCTCTATTTTTTTATATACTTTATATTTATAAAGTTTATATTTTTCTTCCATATATAAATATTTATATATTTGTATTTAAAATATATAATACTACAAACATAAAAAT
>SNQJ01S0030615.1:66891-79253 GCA_010110895.2 Picea sitchensis | reverse complement strand
CACATTAATGACAACACACCAAACAATGACAAAACACCAAACTTGCCAACAAAGGATACATTTGTTTTTCCTAAGAAGAATGCTCTCTCTGATCTATATCCTCCATAGTGAAGAATGATCCAAACAAACCAAGTCCAACTAATACATTAGTATTTTTATCTCATTCTCATGTAAATCCAAATCAACATGTGAAGAAACATTAAAACACAATTTAGATTCTCCATCCACCAATGCATATGTTTCATTAGTAAGAGAAACTAAATAGGAAATCAAATCATGGGTAGAGAGTCGATCAAAAAAAATAAATATATAGAAAATATGAGTAAATATGATAACAAAATATTCAAGAGACTCATATTTTCTCTTCCTAATCTTTGATATCTCTTCACACAAATCATCATAATCATAATTTTCAAAATAATGCCAAAATTTTCACATAAACTACACCCATGTGTGAATAAAGGAAACCAACAAGGTCTCACACTAGCTCTTGACCTAACCTACAAAAGTGAGAGTGAAAAACCTACAAATGACACTTCCATTAGTAATATTGTGAGAATAGAAAAAAAAATAGAATTTTAAAGCATGTTCATATGCAGTTGTCTCACCTTTGCCATCAAATTTAAGTTGCGATAAGAAATGTAAAATCTTTCTAAGAGGTTTGGGAGGTACAGTACTAGAAAAAAATCTACATAAAGGGATATAGGATGGAGCCATTAATAAATTAAAAGAGTTAATAAAAATGACTCCATAGTCTCAGCTTTTCATTTGGCCTTCCTTCTAGTGTCATTTTTGTTGATGGGTCCAATTGTCTTGTTAAGCAGGTAAGGGAGAACACTCGATGGTAGTTCCCAATTAGAACTACTCTCGTTTGGGATGGCATTTTCGACTATTATGTGGGCCTGGTTGCCATTGAGAATTAAAATAATAAAAATGGGAAAGGAAATGAATTGTCCCCCAAAGAGTTCTAATTAATTCTAAATCTACTCTAAATTGAAAGCAAACTAATCTAACTTAACTACTTCTAATCTATCCCATGGGAGAAAAAATAATAGATGAGCACAACTTAAAATAATACTTTAACTACAGAAATAGTCAATGGCATCCAATAGTATTTTATAACAATAATATTGCATATATCATCACAAATAGTTGAAGAGGAAAAATGTGACATCATCCATGTACTCATCAGAAATCATAACAACATAAGAATTTTAAATACCAAGCACAAAAACAGTCCATATGATCAACACTCATAAAACTTAAACAACAAATACAAGTGTAGAGTAGTCCCACAAGCATTTCCAAACAATGATGACTTAAAAAATATCTTATGATCTTCATATATTCAGAAATAATATTATCAATTGTCTATACAATGGGAAAAAGTCATTTCTTACATCCAATGAGTCCTCTTTTATAGGACAAGAGAGACTCTTCAAATCTTGTGACTGTTCACTTATTTTTTCCTTTGTTTTGTCATTTGCCATTTCAAATTTCTTGTACGTTTTTAAAAAAATGAATATGCAGGAGTTACAAATAGGAGTTGAAGAGTCTCCTGGGTGGTTATTTTCTTCGTACGGAAGTTTACAACTGATATTCATAAAACAAATTATTAACTCTGTCCATTGGCATCGTATTTTGTTCCTCGTGACGTGTTTTGGTTTTTTTGATGCTTGTCTATTGATTAACATAATATTATATCCTTCTCCTCCATCTCATCTTTCCATCGATATATTTTTTGATTGATTTTGATGCATGTATCTTGAGATATGATTGTTGAAAAATAACATATCTCGTTCATCAATTAAATTCGAGTCTCTTCTGTGTTTTGAGATTTCCTAGAACTTCAAATTTAAATCTATAAATTATTTTTATGCTACCATGTTCTACTATCTTCTAGGTTCCTAGTGAGCTATCCTGGGCCTGATTTCATTGCATGTATCTCTAGATATGGTTGTCTGAAGTTTTCACAATCCATTTTCCCCCAAAATTCGTGGTATGTTGTTATTTGTGATTTATGAGGTTTTTTGTTACATTTTTGTCCTATATACATATTCCACTATATTCCTCTTCTTGATACCTTTCCAACAAGGTAATCATGGGCTCAATTATGACACTTGTAGCCCATAATATGCCAGTTTGAAAATTGTGCATGAATGTATGGTGATAAATAGTTGGTCGGGTCAAAATGAGTTGGTCAGATCGGAAAGAGTTGGTCAGCAAGATATGATTGGATCAAAAAGAGTTGGTCGATTCCTAAGGGGTCTTCCTTGGAAATATTCAATCGAAAAGGAACTTATCGAAAATGGGTCATCGTCGAAAGGAGTTGATCATAATGACCTGATTGGAAAGGGGTCATTGTTAGAAGTGTTAGCACTGAAAGTCACACTTTGACTACTAAAGTGTAAGCTCAACACCCATTAGTAGGTTAAATATATGTTTTATGATAAGGTAGCAAATGGATGAAAACTCAAGAAAATAGTGTAAATCACAACTTACTTCACATAATTTTGCACCAGCAAATAAGGCTCTGAATAACTTTGATCGAGGTCTTAGAAAAAGGATGAGTAGATGGAAGACTTAATAAGAAGAAATTGAAATTCCTATCATCTACATCAGGCAGTATGAAAAGAATATAAAGAAGAACTCTCTAAAACAAGAAATTCTTATAATCAAAGAGATGAATTATGATATATTTGTAAACAACATTAGAATAGATCCTCTATTGCAACAAGCTATAAATCAGTCAAATGGATCTTTCACTAGACTGTGATCAAAATTAGAAGACAAAAATATGATAGGAAAAAGAACTGATTTTCATTATCCAGAGAATCTTAAGTCTGATACATAAAAATAGAAGGTATGTCTATAATACAGACAGTATCAAAAGTGAGTCCTCACTTAGACCATTAGAACCTTCTATCATACTAACAATAGTGTTTTTATAACCTAGATTTCCAATGACAACACTATAATTCAAATGAAAACCTTATCATAGGATCCTTGTTCCCTCAAAGTGGTGTGGAAATAGGTGGATAACAAAAAACAACAAAATGCTAAAATTTAGGCTGATGTTGGGAATGTCTTGAACATCTTCTTTATGGATGATGAAGTGTCTGTTCGAGTGCTTCTCCCTTTGGAAGGTGGCCTCCCAGCTCATAAATGACCATCATACAACTAGCTTGCATCAATCTCTAATGCTTGGCAATTGTTCCTCCCTTCAAAACTCCAAAACCCGAGTTCACAACGCTTGTCTCTATGAGCTAGTTCACAGTGCCAGGCACTGTGAACTTTCTTGTAGCATCTTATTTCATTTGATAACTCCTTAATGTGTTCCAAAACTATCTGTAGTTCCACAAACTATCGTAATAACTTATGATCATGATATATTACTTAGAATATAACACCCCAATATCTAAACATGATTTATAAAGCATGACCATCCTCAATATTGCAAAATACAAAAAACAGGAAACTTGTCAAAAACTGATATGGGTTAAGGGGTTCAAGTTCTTCATTTTCTAGATTTGGAGCTCGTCCTTGTAGAAAATTTAGCCAACATATCCATATTTCTCTCGGCCAACTCTTCTTTAAAAGGTTGTAGCTCTTCCTTTAGTTCTCTGATTTCTGCCTGGTGAACTATGTTCTATTTGTAGAGGTTTATGAGCTTCCTGTGGAGGGGAACAAACCTTTTGCCTATAAATTTCATTTTGTCAATTTTTTCATGATACATTTCCATGAGTCCCTTAAGATTCCTCTTTGAAACCAACTCCTCCTTCTTCAGTTCATCAAGTTCATCCCTTGCCTCTTTAAGTTGTCTTTTGAGCCTCTTAAAACTAGGATTTCTCTCTTCTTGAGGAGTAGTGATGTCAATAATTTCAACATGATTTTCAAAAGATGTGGATTTAGCTTTCCTCTGGGTTGAAACTCCTACTGCATTATCCTTCATATGGATTTATTTCTTGTATGTTTCTCTGGTAAGAGGCATCCTAGCTTTGACCTTGTCAGTTGTATTGGGTGAAGGAGACACTATCTTTCATACTCTTAGGCTTGTGGATTTTCTTGAAGGAACCTTTATTGGAATGGGATCTAGCATGGGTGAAGCTTCCCTTTGTGAAGATTGTAAAGGTCCTCCTTCTTCATATCCCTTTCTGGCTCTATCATCTTTAGCAGTCATAGTACTCTTTCTCTTCTTGCTCACCTATGAATACAAAGTCTTCTCATTAGGAACATGGCTTTGAAGCTTGGAATGTGGAGTGGGGGAAACATTCAGCTAAAACTATGAAGAAGTGATGAATGTTTCCCAATCTATGTTTGTCTTTTTGAATTCTTTCATCACTAGCATTTTGATAAGACCCTGATCAAAGTTATTCAGAGCCTTATTTGTTGGTTCAAAATTATGTGAAGTAAGATGTGATTTACACTATTTTCGTAAGTTTTCATCCATTTTCTACCTTATCATAAAACATATCTTTAACCTATTGATGGGTTTTGATCTTACACTTTAGCAGTGAAAGTGTGAATTTCAATGCTAATAAGAAGGAGATGATCGAAAAGGAGTCGTAATTTGAAGGATTTGATTGGAAAGGAGATGATAAAAAAGGATTCATCGTCGAAAGGATTTGATCGCAATGACCTGTAGCATTTTAGGTGGATGAATTGTGATGAAGAAGAGGGATCCAATGTTAAACATGTTCCCTATGGGCTAGGTGGTCGATTCCACACCAACATTGTTGTGACGAAAATATATCTATGGCTAGGGGAAAACCAAAACAAAAGGAACGACACCTAGAAATAAACTCTAATATCAAATATGTTATATAAATCAAATGGTAACAAGACAAGGCTAGGATCCTACCTCGTCCAGACATTCAAAGAACACCACCTTTGAGCACATGACCCAAAGTGTTATACCTATAAATTGTCCTCAACAACCAATATACGCAAGCATGTGGTGATAATATATAATTTAAGCATATAAATTAGCGTAATCCATTAGACATACATAAAAAATACGCCCATGGAAAGTAATTCAAATATTTGCAAGATATCAACTAGATGAGAAAAGAGTATTTCTATTAATGTAATCAACAAAATTACATAGGTGACAAACTTCTGTAATGACACATACTGGAACCGAGAAACTAAGCTCACATGTAGGAGTCAATGAGGTTCTCCATCAAAATATAGGAAGAGAATGGGGGCTGAACACAAGAAGTTTAGTCTTTCAAGGACAAAGGGATGAAGACTCAATATGAAGTGAAATTTCTTCAAAGTATCGTTTCTCTCAATGATGTGTTCAATGTCCTCGAGGCTTGGATATAGCTCAATTTATAGTGTCCGAATGGAATTGAAAGTTTGAATCATAGTGTTTCCAATATATGGAAGGTCAGGGATCATGGATCTCGTGAAATGGCATGGAAACCCGACATATATTTTAATTTTTGAGCACCAAATCCGATGTACGCAAGTTATAGTGGAGAAACATGTGTATACATGAGTTTTATAACTGGTAGCTCGTGTATATGTAAAAAAATATGTATTTTTAGCTCTGGAGTGAACAAAAAGGGGAATTTAAGTATGCAAAGGGAAATGGAAGGCCATCTAAGCAATATGGATGGAGTGAGGCAAAATTTTCTATAACATATTCCCCCTAATGTGTGAGGTCAGAGGAGTATCCGCGATGTCTAAAATACATTATAATTCCCATAAGTGGAGCAATGAAGACTCAACTGGAAGTACTAGTTAATCATGAGAATATTACAATCCATAATTACTTTGTACACATGGCTGCCAATTTGAATCACACTTCAAATCCATGTGGAAATATATCAAATAGTTGTTCATGGCCATGAATAGGAAATACAAAGTAGACATATGACATAGGCTGTCATAGTCACAAACAAGACACAATGGATTCCAGTCTCAAAATCAACCAAAGATATCTATATACAATGGAGTACAATCTGATCTTCCATGAGCACTGAAGTCATATAGGTACTGGTCCAATGAAATAAAGTAGTAGATATAAAGTGTTTATATTGTACGCTACAGTTATTCTACACTATCCGTCCTGTTGGGGTCCTATAATCATAGGTAACTTGATTCTTCAGTTGTTTATTTAGAATTTCTCTCATGATGAAGACATATGAATTACTGGGTTCGGTTGATTCCACTTCCCCCTCCATCCATTTCACCCAATCCTTCATCACCCTGTCGCACCCTTCATGCCCCCGCCCTCCATTTTTTCACCCCCCCACCGTTTTCGTCCCTACATGAATAAACAAGCTTAGGATAAAAAACATTAGGTTAATAATAAATGGTTAGTGGAATTTTTAACACTAATTGGCATAATAATTTTAATTTAATTAAATTAGTGTAGTTAAAATAATAAAACTAGGTTAGGCTTGTTAATAATAAATAAATTAATTAATAATAAATTAATAATTAGTAATTAGGTTATCTTTGTTTAGGTTAAAAATTAAGTTAGTATAATAATATATTAAAATAAATAAAAATATTACTAACTAACAATAATCAATTAAATAATTAAACAAAAAAATAAACAAAACAATATTAAACATAAATTAAACAAAACAAAATAATAATAAAACAAAAATAAAAACATAATAAAAAGAAAACTATGTAATTAAAACATTAAAAAACATTTATAAAATAAAAACAATAAAAAATGAAAATAAAAACACGTAAAACTTTACTAAAATTAAAAAAAAATATTTATTTATAAAAATAAAACAAATCATGCACATCCCACACATATCCTAAAACAAAAATAAATCAACATCCTTAAACTTTTCCTGGACCCCGTGGTCCATCCTAAATTTAATGAGAGAGGGGGATCTGGGAAAGTGGTTTCTCCTGCATACATGTCAGCCCCACAAGCCACTGAACCCCCCCTAATACCACTTACCACCCCAGGGGAGGTCCAAAAACCACTATCTCTCCTCCAAAACCACCTTCCCCAAAATATAAAAAATTATTTTTCACCCAATTTTACAAGTCCATTTCTGAGAATGATTCCTGGCAAACCAGAAAGAATTTTGAAAAACTGAGAGATTTTTTTTCTCCGCAACAGGTTGAAGAACAATAAAAGGTATCAAGAATTGGGAGAATCGAAGCCATCTCTGAGCACCATTTTTTCAGGTTTCCAGTTTTCTTGATCTTGTCATGTTTTTGCGGTGGCTGTTTTGGAGAGTTGGAGATGAATTTGAAAAAACTAAAAGATGTTTTTGTTCCGTACAGGCTCATCTAGAAAAACCTCCCTCGGTTTTTACACAAACATTTCATATTGGGACAAATGAATACTTCACGAGACCCTATTTTTAATAAATTCAAGAGGCAGAAAGTCAAAGGATAGATGGGAAAGAGAGAGGATTCAAAGGCACAGATCACCCATAGATCCCATCAAAACAAAGTCATATCTATGAATTAATATCAATGATATCTATTTCTTTGCAATCCGAAATCGAATTGGTTTATATTTTCCTAAATTCAATCTTGCTCATTAATGACAGGATCATTGTAAATAATTTATAAATACTTCGTATTTCAAAGTATCAGGGGTTGGTCAGTTGAGACCTATTCATATAATAGGATCCATATTGTAAAGCTGCTCACAGAGCCTCCTGTGTTCATCAATCCAATAATACAATCACAACAGTTACAAGATTCATGTGTCATCTATGTTGGTGAAGTTGATTCTTCCTTTGTTTATGTTTCTCCATTCTTTGTTATAATTTTATGTTTCTCCCTTCTCTGTTATAATTTTATGTGTTTCCAATATGAATTATTCAATTGAAGACTAAAGGAAAAAAAATTCTTTGATATGCACTATGTTCCTGGCTTTGGATAATCTCAATGTTTTCTTCTCTATGGTTAATTCCAAGATTCTTGATTTCCCTGTTATTACCTGGTCCTCTCATCTTCTCCTCCAAATCCAAAATCAACCTCAAAGAATCCAACAAGAATGTCTACCTTTCCCTGCAGGGTTGTCTGTAGAACTTGTCTTTGATTGAACCCCAACTTGTGACTCCATTTCCCAATGGTTTTTCCCTTACTGTTCCAACCCAACAATTCAAAACAAACAACCATGTACTCTTATAACTAGCCTAAAATTCCCAACAAACAAAGCTATATCAGATAGCAAGAGCCCTCTTTGAGTCTTGGATGGCTAGATCCAGGACTCCAAGTGGTTTTATGTTACCACTATGACTACCTCCAAATCCTTGGGAAAATTACCAAGTGCTAACACGTGAAAGGTGAAAGTCTACATTGTGTGAATAGAGGATTTTAATTCGAAAACAATGAGACTTTGTTTGATTACCGATCATTAAGGTATACCATTAACAGTCATGAGACAAACCATCGATAATGAAAGTATGTTTCAAGGAACCAAGTAAATTCGACAAGTGTGAATAAGGGTGTTGAGGTCGAACACTTGAAGAATCCATCGATCACGAGACATTAATGTATTCATGCCACTAATGACTGCAAGGCTCTAGATACTCATAGGACTCTAGGTCTCGTTTCCAAAATAGACGAGCTGAATTCGGTCGAAGGAGACCCACTAATATGAGAGAATTAAGTCATCCCTCATAATCCAACACGAGGTATAAATAAATAGCTTGATAATTAGGAGGGTCTCGTATGAATAGGATGTTCACGAACCAACAACCATGTGCATCTCTCGCATGCACCAGATGCAAGTAGTGCATGAAAGAGACCCTCTGAATAACAACCAATGATGAAGATTGCCGACAAAGGAAAGGAAACCAATAATAGAGCTAATGGAATCCACGACACTACACAAATCCCAATGTGTGAATAAATTTCTTACCATCAAACATAAGGGAAAACCCCAGTCAGCAACCAATGAGGAGATGTCATCTGTTGGGTTCAATGTTACCTACCAATGATGGAAGTATGTTCGACAACATAGGTATTCCAACAGAGGATGAGAACCTTCAATAACCACTCATATAACCAAATCAAAGATCAACACACCAATGTTTTCACATGGTAAAACCCTATGGGGAAACATCCACTGCCCTAGCCAATGCGGCCACTTGGAGTAGTTTATTAATGCAAAAGAAAAAGACTACAGAGATATTTTACTATAGATTTTCTCACAATCGATCATCGACAAATGACCCTCCATTCTCTTTAAATAGATATCATGGACCAATCAGTTGTTAAGCCACAGATCAATGGTCATTAAGATCAATAAGAGAATGATCCATCAGATCACTCTATGTCAGGAACATATCGTGACCGTCAAATTTCCTAACTAAAAATGCATACTAATGCATACTAAAGAAACACACTAAGAAACACACTTTTACCTAATGACATATTAGACCAAGTAGATCTTAACTAACTCTTAAGTGTCTAAATATCCTAACATCCCCCCTTAAGAACAACTTGGGATAGGATTGAAGGATTTACAATGTTGAAACAATAGGAGAAGGAAGGAGGCATTAGAGCCTATCCCCCCTTAATGACAACTTCCTGAACTCCTAACATAAATCAAAGTTTGGAAAACTTCGATTCTGTAAGAGACTTTCATTAATGTAGGGCAAAAGAGCATTTCAATAACTTGATCATGAATGAGCTTTCTGATGAAGTGCATGTGTAGCTCGATGTGTTGATGTTGAACTGGGTCTTTGGTGAGCTTGATGGCACTCTAATTGTCACACCAAAGGCTGGTCGGATGTTGCTACTCGTCGCTCGAATCCAAACTCTGAAAGGATCTGTTGAAGCCACAAATCTTCTTGACTTTCATTTACAGTTGCTCGGTACTCTGATTCTACTGAATAAAGTGCAATAGCCTATTGTTTCTTATAGGCCCAAGTGACAGGTCCTGAACCAAGGCTGAAAACATAACCTACAATAGACTTCCAATCATCTGGGTCGTCGACCTAATCTGAATCAGTGAAACCAACCAATAAAGGAGTCCCCCTTGAACTGTAATGTATCCCGAAATGAACTATGCCACAGACATAGTGAAGTATCCTTTTAGCTGATTTCCAATGGATTTCATGGGGTGTTTGCATATTTTGGGCAACAACACCAACATCAAAGGAAATATTAGGATGGGTATGAGTCAAGTATAAGAGGCTACCAACTAACTGACAGTACAGGGTGGCATCAACTTTAGGAGAAGTACAAGTGGCAGTAAGTTTGAATCTGGACTGGAAGGGAGAATGGGTTGGTTTATAATCATCCATGTGAAAGCGATGAAGAAGGTCACAAGCATACTTAGACTAGGAAAGAAAAATTCCTTAATTGGTTTGCAAAACTTGGAGGCCAAGGAAATAGTGCAAAAAACCTAAGTCTATCATTTCAAATTTCTTATTAAGGCTGGTTTTCACATGGTTTAAAAGTTTTGAGTCACTACCAATAACGATAAGGTTATCAACATAAAGGACAAGGATTATGAGATGGATTCCTACTTTCTTGGTATAAACATTAGGATCAAAATGGCATCTAGAGAATCTAGTGTCAATAACAAATATGCCCATTTTGGCATACCAAGCACGGGGAGATTTCTTAAGACCATAAATAGATTTCTTAAGGATACAAACAAGGCTAGAGTCATTCTAGACATAGACAAGAAGTTGTTCCATGTAGATTTCTTCTTTCAAATCACCATTCAATAAGGCGGATTTAACATCCATCTGATGGACCTCCCATTTATGTAAGGAAGCAAGGGAAAGAACAAGGTAGATGGAATTCATTTTGGCTATAAGGGAAAAGGTTTCATTATAGTCAATTCCTTCAACTTGGGAGAATCCTTTGGCAACTAACCAAGCCTTGTGTCTTTCAACACTTCCATCTGATGCATACTTAGTTCTATAGACCCATTTGCATCTGACAAGTTTTCTTCCATTTGGAATAGGTACAAGATCCCAAGTATCATTTTCCATTAAAGAACAATACTCTTCATTCATTGTTGTATCTCAATCTGGATGACCTCAAGCTTCTGCAAATGTCTCTGGATCATGAGTCTCTGAAACTCAAGCCAAAAGAGAAGAGGCTTGCTAGAACTATGAACGTGTTCGACGTTGATCTAAAGGATCACCAACAATATCACCAACTGCTTCTCGTGTTGAACGAACCCATCTAGGAAGCGGTGGAACTGGGGCTTGTTCAGTTTTAAAGGAATCATCTGGAGGAAGGCCAACATGTGGAGGTGGATTTCCATCCTCATTGTCATCATCTAAAGAAGAAACTAGAATAGGAATAGAAGAAGGCACAAACGCCGAAGATGGCTCACAAGCTGAAGAAGGCACAACCGCCGAATTAGGCTCGCAGGCCAAGAGATTTTCATCAAATTTAACATCTCTTCTAAGAATAATTTCATTACAGTGTGGTTGAAGAAGTCTATAACCTTTGACATATTCAGAATAACCAACAAATATACACTTCTCACTTTTAGGATGCAATGATTTCCTTTTCTCATCAGGAATGTGAGCCAATGCTATACTGCTAAATACATGAAAGTGACTTACATCTGGTTTAATTTTAGTCCAAGCTTCTTCCGGTGTTATATTTTTAAGAGCCTTTGTGGGAGTGTGATTGACTATGTAATTTTCACAGTTGATTTTTTCCACCCAATACTTTAGACTTAATCCCTTAGATTGGATCATACAATTAGCCATTTATTTTAATGTGTGGTTCTTTCTCTCAGCAACACCATTTTGTTGTGGTGTATATGGAGAAGTGTGTTGCACTTCGATGCCCTATGTATTGCAGTAACTTGTTAAATTATTGTTCACATATTCGACTCCATTATCTGTTCTTAAATTTTTAATTTGATGTTCAGATTGCTTTTCTACAAGGGCCTTGTAGGATAGAAACTTGTCAAAAACTTCACTCTTAAGTTTTAATAAGTAAACCCAAGTACGTATGGAAAAATCATCAATGAAAGTTAAGAAATAATTGCACCCAGAAAAAGAAGGAGAAGAAAATGGACCACACAAATAACTGTGAACAAGTTGTAAAGGGCCCGAGGCGTGCCAAGAGGCACGCTTGTCAAAACTATCTCGATGATGTTTTTCGAGAATAAAACCAACACAAACACCATATCTGCATGAAACAAGAGGAAGATCAGTCACCATATGTTGATTACATAGTTGTTGCAATGCACGATAGTTTAGATGACCAAACCGCTCATGCCAAAGTTTGCTCAAGTCATCGCTATGAGCAACAAAAACTAATGAAAAAGTTGATGACCCAAAGTTTTCAAACTTGTACAACCTGGTAATATCATCAACAATTCCAGTTGCAAGAACATGCTTAGGATCTTTTAGATCCTTGATTACAACTTGGTGAGGTGA
>SNQJ01S0030615.1:52767-66841 GCA_010110895.2 Picea sitchensis | reverse complement strand
GATTACAACTTGGTGAGGTGAAAACTCTATGGTTTTACCTTCACCTGAAAGAGTGATTTGATATACTGATAGAAGGTTACAAGAAAGACTTGGAACACATAATACATCATTGAAATGACCATTTTCTACTTGAAGTGTTCCAGATCCTATAACACTAAGAGATCTATCATCACCAACAAATATTTTCTTGGTGTTACATTCATTTAGAGCAAAGAATGTGGCTTTATCCTTAGCCATATGATAAGATTCTCTTGAATCAATAAGCCACTCATCAGAAGAAGAAGTAGAATTTGTGTTGAAGGAGAAACCATAAGCGGAAAGTGCATGTCCTTGAGAAGAAGAAGAAGAAGAAGTAGAATCAATACTAATGTTGTGCTTCTTCATCGTTGCTTCTAAAGTTTCCATCTTCTTGAAACATTTGGACTCATCATGACCATATTTATCACAAAGGTTGCAATGTCTACCAGTCTTCTTATTTTTATATTTTTCTCCTTTGCCACCATTAGGAGCTAAAGTTGTCTAAGTAGGTTTGGGACCCTTATTTTGTTTGTTGTTGTATCGAGGATGTTTCTTCTTGGGATACTTGGGTTTATCTTTCTGCTGGGCAACTAAGGCTTTGTTAGAGGTACCTGCAGTGTTAATCACTCCAAGTTGTATAAGCTTATTTTCCTCTCTAATCAAAGCAACACAAAAGGACTCAATAGTGGGTTTTTCATAATCTTTCCCTAGAGCCTCTCTCATGGCATAAAAGGTAGATACAAATAAGATAAAAATGAAGGAAGAGCGTTGCAAGTTTTAACCAAATGGTATAACAAAAATATTGTAATGTTCAGAAGGAGGATTATGAATGTTGTTGTTGTTGTTGTTGTTGTTGTGGTGGTGGTGGTGGTGGAAGATGGCCTTGGAGACCATGATAAAAAAAAACTCTTTTCACACAAGAAAAAACAATTTGCTTCTTGATGACAGGAAGATGGCCTTGGAGAGTGTGCTAAAAAAAAACTCTTTTCACATAAGAAATTTTTTTTTGCTTCTCGATGACAACAAGGGTTAGGTCTCAGTTAGCTTACCCGAAAGATGCACCTTTTCCTATCAATTTCTGATTTTCTGAGATCGCAAAGGGCATGGGGAAAAGAGCATACACATATCTAAAAGAGTAGAAACCTAGAAATAAAAAATACAAAACCGAAATAAAACCAAAATACTTCTCTGCAAAAAATTTAAAAAATGTGTATTCAAACTTTATACTTCCAGATCTGACTGTAATGGTCGTATCTTGGGAAAACAAAAAACCTTTTCGAGTGAAATGAAAAGTGTTCCTGAATGAAACAAGTGCTACAGATGCAATGGAACAATCCTCTCAGCCTAGAAATGTACGAAAATGAAATAAAATGGATATGAGGAAACTCAACTTTACGATCTTGATCTACAACAGGAGCGAGTCTTCAAACAGGCTATGATACCATGTTCGACAACACAAGTATTCCAACAGAGGACGAACATCTTCAGTAACCACTCACATAACCAAATAGAATATCAACACACCAATGTTTTCACATGCTAAAACCCCTACGGGGAAACATCCACGACCCCAACCAACACGACCACTTGGAGAAATTTATTAATGCAACAGAAAAAGATTACAGAGAGATTTTACAATATATTTTCTCACAATCGATCATCGACAAATGACCCTCCATGCTCTTTAAATAGAGATCACGGACCAATCAAGTGTTAATCCATAGATCAATGGTCGTTAAGATCGGGGAGAGTATGAACGATCAGATCACTCTATGTGGGGAACATATCATGACCATTGGATTTCCTAACTACAAATGCATACTAATGCATACTAAATAAACACACTAAGAAACACACTTTTTCCTAACGACATATTAGAACAAGTATATCTTAACTAACTCCTAAGTGTCTAAATATCCTAACAAAGTAGGCCCAAGGTGCAAAGTATAAAAAAAAATTCATGTGATTCTGAGATACACTAAGGGTATGGTCGACATGGAAAGTCAAGAGTTCTGAGGAATGGCCGACATAGGATTTAAAATTCCTTTAAAAAAGAGCATGAGATGTATGGATAACTTAGGAATCATAGACTTAACATTGAACATTGAAAAAAGCTTGCGACACAAGAGGCATCAACAAAATATCCATAGGGATTGGAAGAATAACCAATTAGAGGAGTAAACTCTAAGTAATGAGATCAACTTCCTAAGTTCATGCTAAACCCAAACCTTGGATGAAAAGGACTCAATAGTTTGTGCTATGTTCAAAGGCAACACGAGTACTGCCAATATGAGATAATATTTTTTTCCCACTGTTATCGGACTAATCGGTAGGTGCGGACACTAACAGATCTCCCTAGATCCACCTGGATCTAGAACAAAATAGGATAAGACATGACTCTTTCCCTAAGTTTTGACCATTGAATCAACTAGTAGGAAGGAATAAGTAACATACCTTATTATCGCTTCCTAGGGTCTTTGTTGCTCCCACTTCGCTCCAGTGCTCTCATGAAATCAAGACCAAGACACCACAAACCAACCAAAGTGAAGATAGCTCAATATATTCAACTGTCAACCTATGTGTATGATCAAGGAATTACACAATAAAGTGGAAATAGCTTTATGGGAAAGGGACATGCCACTGTATCATATTAATTGAAAGTAAAGATTACAACCTGAGCCTTGATGTTGCAAACTTCCTTTCTATGGCTCTTAGCCCCGACACACACACTTGCTCAATTCTTGTATGAAGAAGATCAAATCCTCTTGGTAGACTTGCTAGAGTCTCCAAGCTGTTGTTCAGGCGAAGTCCTTCACACAATTCTTTCACCAATTCTCCAATGAATCTTGCTTAACCTTTTCCATGAGAGTTCCCTCCATATATAGGAGAGAATAAGATAGTTACTTGGATAAGAATGATCCCACAATATTTGCGAATCCAGTACAAGGATAACCATTCAAATGCCAACCTATCCTTCTAGAAGATTCCCTTCTAGAAACATCGAGAATTCATCCTTTTCCATGCTTTAGGAAGAGTTCGTACCCTAGTTATTCAACACAGTGTGAGAAGTTCGCACCTTGGCTTAAGGAAGCCTGCGAGAATCATGCATTCTCGCACCCAAATGTATTAGCAGCCTGCGAACCTTCTTCAAAAATGAATTTTCTAGAAAGAGAGGAAAGTAACTTTTCTCAGGAGAAAGTTCTTATGAAGAGCTTGAGTACACCATCATCAATACATCATCACGACGACCAAAATCATGGGTAACAAAATGCCCCCCAAAGTATGAGGTTGGAACCAGTGACAGCTGAAAGACTTTGTAAGCTGCATGTGTGTGTCGGAAACTAGGAGCACACCTAATCGGAAACCTGCAAACAACCAAGCATCTGCAGAATATCATATATATTAATTCTGAGGTAGGCATTCCTATACTCAGATCACAGACTGATGACATTGTAGACATGTGTCATGGCCACCAATCATACACTGTGGATCCATGCCGTCAAAATATAGCATAGACACCAAGAATACACTATGGATCTATGCGAGAAATTTCAAATTAAGATGACATAGCCACGAGACATACACAGCGGATCTATGTGTCACAAATTATACATACTCCATCGCAACCTGGACAAAAGAGATGATATCCAGGGTCTTCAATCTCATCGCATAAAGTATGAATCTAACCATGTGATTACATGTGTCGAAGTCGAACATGGCAGAAACCACTTAATTACCGGTCATTGATGAAACTGTTAACAAGTGCAAGGGAAATTACCATTGATGTCAATGACTCCCAAGGTACACTAGTACAATCCGTCAAGTGTGAATGAATGATTTGAAGTCGAACATTCGATGAAATATTTTGATCATGGGTCAATGATGTAAACCCACTGTCGAAAGAGAGGAAACCTACCATTGAGGCATGCAAGCTCCAAGGTACTAAATAATTTCTAATTCTTGATTCCGGATAATGAGCTGAAGTCAACGAAACAAAACTCGTCATAGAAGGGCCTTGATGTATCCCCCATCAATGACACAAAATGAGTAACAGATTTTGAAGGTGAAACAGAGTATGATGTAAATTGAACCGGACACAAGGAAGGCCGACATGGAGAGAATGGACAACTGCAGATGGGTGACTCAATATAGGTTTCAGATGGACTTCTCTTGAACATATGAACGACATGACCAAAGATTTGGCAACATTGACTCAAAGACGACACAGGGAATGACCTTGTAGAAAATCGAATGAGAGACAAATGGATTTCCAAAACCGGCTTCAAATGATGAATAGGGGGTGTCATGTTCAAGAGCGACACTTACTACCAATCAATACGAAGGTGAAAACATATCTCTTTCCCAAATTTTCTCCCACCATTTCTGGTGAGTACCTCTTTATTTTTACACAAGCTTGAGGAGGATAACATATGCTTGTTGATGTAAGCTCATCGTTCGGATGAGTCTCTCGGAGTATGTTTAACAAACCCTAAGAGGGAGTGGTTTGGTCCCATTACGGGTCTGTCAATGTTTGTTTAACGAGTCCAAGGATAGAAAACTCGAAGGTTTTTCGTGATTTTAGAGTTTGGAAAAACACTTAAAAGAGAACTCTCTCATTTCCTTTTTCATAAAATATTCTGGATGAGACCGAAAAAGAGATAAATTATCGCTCACCAGATGCTTATTCAGATACTTTATTGAGCGTGAAAATACCAAGGTTGCTCGACAATCTTTTCATGTTTAGAGAGTCTGAAAAGAGCTTAAAGAGGACTCCAGGGGGGTTCCTTTTTTGTATAACCTTGTTGAGCCCGAAAAAGTGATAAAAGTATGCTCGATCGCGTTCTCATGAATTTTCGAGCACAAGAATGGACAAAGACCACGCTCGAGGTTTTATACAAAAACCATAAAAAACAATCAAAACATGCAATGACAAAGAAAAACATGTCCATATCCCTGTATTTGATCATCAAAATCATTACGCCTGCAAAATTTACACTCAAAATGACATTAGGGATTAGGGTTTAATAGATAAATAATCATAAAAAAACAATCGACATAGTAAAAGTAAATAAAAAGGAGTAAATAATATTTCTACCATATCATTTTACCTTTCCACTATTTGAGCTCCAAAACCCCTCTTTTACCCTCAAAGTTTGGCGTCAGATTGTAGGAGTTACGAGCGTCCATTCAACGAGCCATCAGTGACAGTGAGGTAGGCTCTTTGTCCTTAACACTTTCATGGTTTAATTTTTCAATTTCATTTGTTAAAATTTCATTTTTGGGTTGATTTTGCAAGCCCTACTTGTGCGTTGCCATTCTCGCAGGCGGGTTACACGAGACCTGCGAGAATGGGGCATTCTCATAGGTGAGCCTAAGGTAGCCTATGAGGTTCTCACACTGTGCCCAAAGGGCACCTGCAAGAACCACAAAGCTCAAAAAAAAAAAAAAATTTTACTCAATGAAAGAGAATGAATTCATGAAAAAAGTTGCTAATCTTCTTGTTGTGTTCCTTATGCAGATATTTGGCCATCAAAATGGTTCTTGAATGGCACGAAAGGGAGCATGAAGAAGACAATGCAATGGCCAGAAATCATCCACCTACTATATATTCTTTGAGAAACTGTGGACTCCTGAAGTACTTTCGCATCTTGGGCATGAGGGCCAAAGTCAGACTATTAGAGTACTTGGTGCGTATGTGGGACCCTGATCAACAGGTATTTCATGTGGGGGTCCACACATTGTCCTTAGACATTGAGGACATTTACTTTTTGACTGGATTGTCCCATTGCGGGTACTATGTGAGCCTGACTGGTGGTAGAGGCGGTGGGATTCCCATGAGTGAGTACTGTCGTTTACACTGTGTTCCCAAGGAAAAGAGAAAGAAAGGAAAAGTAGCTATTTGGGGGTATGAGATTTGACCCTTCGTACTATCCTATTCACCATAGCTCGGATGGCTGGGAGTTCTTCTCCTCACATGGTGTCACAGAGTTACTTCCAGTATGCTATTGAGTGTAATGAACCTCGGGTGTTCAACTGGGCAGATGCAATGCATTGTAGCGTAAAAAGACAGTTGACCAAATGCAGACGAGGCAAATTAAAGAAATTTGGGTACAAATCTTTGATGGTATCCTTCTTCCTTGAGCAGGTCCCATTATTGAGGTTGCAAGTTGAGTGGAATATACCGACTCCCAGGGATCCTAGGATGCTGATATGGTGTCAGCTTATGGCCCGACACGTGGCTGGACCGATCATCAAGTATGATGATACTTTCTTTGACTGGCTTCAACCACAACTGTTGATGGTTGACAACTATGCTTATGCCAGGTTGGATTTTTGAGGAGATCTAGATTTAGTACTGCCAGAGGATGCTCAGTGGGGGGACCTTGGTAAGAAGTACAAACATTTTTCTTTTTAAATGTTTTGTGAATTTTTATCATATTCAAATGTTTTTGTTTTATATGTTCATCCAAAGACTAATACAAAATCGTTTGTTGATGTCACAGATGTTGGACCTTACAGACCTCCTGGTACTTCTCCCATTCAGCGGCGAGGAGAGGTAGCGACAACACCACAATATGCTGAGGATTATCAAGTGGTGGAACAAAATATGGAGGGCTTGACCGCAGATATTCTAGACATGACTCTAGAAGAGGTTCCACGACGCAATCAACGTCATACTATAGGAATGTCAGGGTCCATGATTCGACTGCTCTGTAGGGTTACTCGGGCAGTCGTGTGTTACCGTGAACGTCATCCATGATGTCACTTTGTAAAAGCTATGAGCTTCAGATTTTGACATTTTGGTCTTTAGACGAACTTGTTGTAAAAAAAACTCTTTTGATTGTTATATATACAGACGGCTTCTACCGGTTTACCTTATATTGTGTGAATATTGATGTGATTGATTTATAAATGATTCAAATGTCTATCCAATACATAATTATCCAATGCATCTATTAATGTATTTATACATCTAGGAATATGTTGATGTTCAATGTGATTAAAATAACGTTCCAAGAGGCGAATTCGCAAATACACCCGTAACAAAGTAGGACTTCAAATAGAGTAGACATTACTTAACTGTAGTACTACAAGCTGTGAATCAAGTCGCACAACCAAATGATGAATTCCGAGCGAGATAACATCAACCAATAATTCAATAACGACGCTATACTCTGCAATGTTGTTGGTCGCACGGCCGAGGCACACACCTCATTAGGAGACAAGTTCATTTGTAGGGGCGTAAATTGCCCACGTAGCGGAAGCAAGGTTCTGAGTACCACGGCTAGTGCCATCAGTGAAGCCAATATAGGGTAGCGAAGACTCCGACATCTGGAAATCAAACACAACGTCACATAAGGGAAGAGACCAGATAACGACAAAAGCAAACTATAGTAACACACAAAAAGTATGATACAATAAAAATACAAGTACTAGTGCATAGATGATTTTATGCATAGTACTTCTTCAAGTACAACCCATTCTTGGGTTCACTCAAAGGGATACCATCGTAATCTACCAACTCATAAGCTCCTTTTTCCAAAACTCGTCGAACGATATAAGGACCTCGCCACATGGGTTCGAATTTCCCAGCTCCTAACATATCTCGATCTTGTTCATAGAGAAGAACAAGATCACCTTCAGAAAAAATGCGAGGCTTGACATACTTGTCGTATTGGGCCTTGACACGCTTTTTCTGCGCTTCTATGACTAGGGTGGCATTGCGCCAAGTTTCGTCCAATTGCATAAGATACAATAGACGTTCTTCCTCGATAGAAGTGTTGGGTAGGAGCTCAACAACTAGTTTTAAAGAGGGTATCTCGCATTAAATAGGGAGAATGCCTTCCACACCATAGACTAACCGAAAAGGTGTAAACCCAGTAGCGGACTTGACGGATGTCCGGTAAGCCCACAATGTCGAAAACAACATTGTGTGCCAACTTGTTTTATGAATCCCTATCATTCATCGGAGAATAGTTATGAGAACTTTGTTAATCGCTTCGACTTGGCCATTAGCTTATGGATAATAGGGTGTTGAGTTATCATGGAGAAGACCCAACTTTTCAGTAAGTTCAGACATCATAAAATTCCTAAAGTGACTGCCGTGATCGGTGACGATATCTTGGGGAACACCAAAACGAGCTATGACGCGATTAAAAAGGAACAATGTTGCGGTCTTTCCAGTGTTGTCAAATGTCGGCATCGCCTCGGCCCATTTCGTAAAGTAATCAACGGCTACAATGATGTAACCATGCCCCCCGACAAAGTGAGGGTGACATGTCATGAAATCGATGCCCCATTTCGCAAAGGGACCAAATGAGACCACAAGGTGAAGAGGAGCGGGATGTGACCGGATCTTGTTACTATAGGTCTGGTAGGCATGGCATTTCTGAACGATGATGATGCAATCATTAAATAAAGAAGGCCAAAAATACCCTGCTCGTAGGATCTTCTAGGCAGTAGCATACCCAGACATATTATCACCACATGCTCTAGAATGGTAGTCATTCAAAGCTTTCTCGGCTTCATCAAACGTGAGACAACGTCGAAAAACCGAGTCAGTCCCCCGACGATAAAGAGTATCCCTGAGGATAATGTATTGACGAGCTTGATAGCATATGCGACATCGGTCAATACTAGACAAAGTTGGTCGGAAAGTATGGGTTTGGAGATATATAATGATATCTCCATACCAAAGATCATTAGTGCTAATAAGGAAAAGAGATTCATCAGATAATGAATCAACTGCTACATTTTCCGTTACAAAATGGGGAAAGTCGCATATCAACTCAGCAAAAACTAACGACTTCTTAGACTTGGCATGTTCAAACTCTAAGTCAATCTCCTGGAGTATCACAATCCATTTGGAGTATTTCCCCCCTAGCAATTGACGTGTCAAAATGTGTTGCATAGGGTTGCAATGAGAAATCACCGTAGTCTTGCGTGAGAGGATATATTGCCGGAAGCGTTGGACGACAGCCAAGGCCAATTTCTCGACATGTTGATACTTGATTTCAATTGGCATGAGACTTCGACTCAAGTAGTAAATAACATGTTCGTCATGAGCATCATCCTCTTGAACGAGAACCATGCCAATGGTGTAATCCGAGGCAACAAGGTAAAGGATATAATCGCGACTGTAATCGGGGGNTGCGTTAGAGACAACTTCAAAGCTTCAAAAGCATTGTTGGCAATGGTATCCCAGATGAACTCTGAATCCTTTTTTAATAGCCACGTAAATCCACGAGTTATCTCAGTGTAATTTGGGATAAAATGACGAAGAAAGTTTGCTTTCCCTTGCAAACTTTGCAACTGGCAAAGTGTAGAAGGAGGAGGGAGATTAAGGATTGCCTCAACCTTTAACGGATCCACCCGGATTCCTTGATGCGAAACGATAAAACCTAGAAGACGGCTGGATTCCACACAGAAAATGCACTTATGAGGATTCAAATGTATACGGTAGAACCGACAGCGAACGAAAATGGCTCGGAGGTGGGTTGGGTGATTGACTCTGCGCATTGAATGAGAGGGTAAATCGTCCAAATAGGGTTGAACGATATGCTTGATATCATGGAAAGCATAAGACATAGCGCGTTGAAAAGTAGCGCCAGCGTTCTTAAGACCAAAAGGAAGTTTTCGATAGGCAAAAGTACCCCAAGGACAAATAAAAGCAGTATTATGTTGATCCTCGGGAACAATGTTGATTTTCATATAGCCGGAGAAACCATCCATGAGAGAGAAGATTTCACTTCTAGTATAGTCATCGACAATCTAATCGACAAAGGGGGTAGGAAAGTTGTCTTTTGGACAAGCTTTGTTAATATCCCTATAATCAACGCATACACGAATGGTGCCCTGTTTCTTGTCAATTGGGACAAGATTGGAAACCCAGTCTGTGAGAGTCACCGGATAAATAAAGTTGTCTTTCAGAATTTTCTCGACTTCGAGTTTTATAGCAGCCGCTTTATGTGGGTGAACTGGACGAAGGCGCTGCCGGATGGGCTTAGCATCAGGATATGTCTTTATCTCATGTATCACAATCTCAGGGTCGATACCCATCATTTCTTCGTAACTCCAGGCAAAGATGTCACGAAACTCTTTGAACAGGGACGTATAGGTGACTATTTCGTCAGAGGAACATGAAGCTCCAATATGGACATTTTTCGATGATTCCATGTTTGATGGATATGTCAATGGGAATCATGGGCGAGATATTGCTTAAGTTCCCTTCAACAAACACATCATGTGTAGACTCGGGAACGGTCGAGATGACGACAATGGTTGACGGGGTTGAAATCCGTTGGTAGTTCTCAAGAGAATGTTGCTCCAGAAAGAGGATGGAACGATGATGCCCATCGTCCCAAGGGGTGTCCTCCATGACAGACATGATCATCTCGTCAGTGGGAAAAATAACATGAAAAGGATCGGGAGACAACTCATCAAGAGAAGGGATAGAAGGTGTTGCCAATTGAATGGCCTTATAGGCAGATTCAACTGGACTTAACGACATTTCATTGCCGAAACAAAGATGATATCCAGGGTCAGGGACTATCCAGGGGTCATTAGATGCAGGAAGTTCATGAGGCAAGGTGGATATCATGTTGATGGAAGTAACAGATGGGCATGGAGCATCGGGTGGTGGAATGGGGAAGGTACCCATTAACGAAGAATCGTTGAGAAGGCCTACACCGACATTCTCATAACCCGGTGGGGTTTTAGTGATAAATAGTACGTTTCCAGTATGGGTATCGGAATTAAAGAAGGTGAGTTGGTTGATGGTAATAACCTTTCCTTGGTGTGGGAAACGTAACACATGGAAAAGGGTCGACACAACTGTGTGCATGGAATTGATCCAGCTGCGTCCAAACAAAATATTATAATCAAGGGGGAGCGTCGAAGACTTCCACTTGAACTTGGACCGTTTTTCCTTCTAATGTGATGGGCAATGAAGGAAGAACACTGTAGGGCTTAAAACTAGAGCCATTAAAGGATTTAAGAGTGTTTTGGGATTCATTCAAAGAAGGAGAGCCATTGTCTTTCCAGCAAGAAAGAGACATGACACACGTCGAGGCACCCTCATCGATAACAGTTCGACAAATGTTCTTGTCAGAGACAACAACTTGTATCTGGAATGCAAGTTGAGGGGGTAACCTTGGAATGTGATCTTCCAAGTCAAATATTATTAAATTCGTGTCTGTCGGGTCAATTCCACCGATATCTTTCAACAGTGCCTTCTGTTGTGCAGGACAAGTTTGAAGGACTTCAAGGGCTGACATCGCAGAAGGTGCTTGGGCCAGATCTTCAATAATGCTGTAGTTCTGGGCCGCACGAGCGTGAGGATTGAAATATGATTTCCAAACGACACCCTTTGGGGGGGGTCGCAGAACTGTGTCGAGACTCGGTCATTCGAGATGAAGAGGACCATTGGTAGGTGGAGTCATGGGAGAGGGTTGTACCAAGGAAGGGGGTAAATCATCAACCTTCTCCTTAGAGGGAGAATAATCTTTGGCTTGAGTAGTGAGTGCAACGTTGTTCTACATAGAATCACCAGTACACATCAAAACATAGGAGGTGGTAGAAGATGAGGGTTGGTCATGAATGACCAACTGAGCCTGTTGTTGAGATGGGAAGGGTTGGGACAAAACGGCCGGAGTAGGAGATTTTGGATCTCCTTGAAGGAACTTAGTGACCTCGGCACGTCGTGGACAATCCTTTGTGTAGTGATCATCACCACAGATAAGGCACGGGTATCGTGGTTTGCGCTTATCCCGATCATCAATAGGGGTAGTTTTGGTTTGCTATGCTTGAGAATTATTTTTTCCCTCCTTATTCTTACCTCTCCCCTTTTTAGATTTATTTTTACCGGCTGGGGTAGATTGGACGACATTTACCTCATAAGTTTTTCCGGTGGGAGTGGCAGGAGATGGAGCATTAGAAGAAGTTACCTATTTGAACATTAGAAGAAGCATATTTAGGATTTGTGCTTGAAGCGGAATGTGATTGGGCTTGGGAAGTGCCAATCACACCGTCAACAGCATGCGAGGCAGTTGGAGTAGTTGAAGTACTGGAAGTATGAGGACAAAGTAAGTCAGGTAGTAAATCGTAAAGGGTTCCCGTTTGTGAATAAACGAGGTCAAGATAATGAGCACGACTTATAGCCTACTCTTCCATGACTACGCCACCCATGGAAATGTCCTTACCGATTTCGTTCACAAATGATTTTGTAAACCATTCTACCAGTAACTGATCAGAGGGATCAAGTTTAATGAGACGTCGTCTCCTTCGCCACTCATGGATGTGATCAGATATATGAGTGCCTCTAGTATGTTTGAAGGAAGTCAAAATCTCGGTTCCTGTGTCATAATGGATTGGTAACTGGTAATGCATAAGGAAAGCCATAGCTAAGGTGTTGTAGTCAGAGAAGAAACCTTGTGGAAATTCAATATACCACTTCGCAGCAGAATCTGTGAGGGTTCATTGAAAAAGACGTAAACAAATAGAGTCATCCATCAACGAGTTGGATGAGCACCATAGGTGAAAAGTCATAACGTGATTGTTTAGGTCCTCTCCCACTTTGCCGACGAATTTAGGAATGTCTGATGGAAGCTTGGCTGGTATAACTGGCCATTAGGGAGAGTGACAAATAGGATCGTTCAAAATACTTGACAAATCTGGAAGATCCAAAGTGGCAAGAAAAGGTAACTGTCGATTCACCTGCGAGTACTGGTGGCTCTAGGGAGGAAGCCCTGTCAGCAAACTAGTAGGACCATAAGCAGTTTGCATATAATGTGAATATCCAGGAATATTCGGTGGTGGTTGGATAGGATAGTAGCTCATCAGATTATACCCTGAAACAGGGGATTGAGTTTGAGAATTCGCCCCCCAAATGGGATTAAATGAACCTGGATATGGTTGGCCCATACTAGGAGGTGTTACAGACGTAGCTAGAAACTGTTGCCCCCCAGACGTTTGAGGAGGATTTTGCATCAAATGATTCCAATACTGGGCCAAGGAAAGAGGTATGTTTTTCCCATAAGGTGGGGTTTCCCCTCCCATTGAAGGTGGTGTTCCAATTGAGGGCAATGTTCCAATTGGAATTTTCCAACTGAGAGGAGGTTGAGCTATACTACCTTGATGAGATTGTCCACCAACCGGAAACTAATAAGTTGGAGCGAATGAAGGAATAACGCCACTAGGATTAGGATTGCCAGTAGAAGATGAAGAAGGTCCTCCAAAAGGAAATTGAGGGAGTGTTGGGAAAAAATCGGGAATAAAGTGCCCATAGGAAGAAGGACCACTAGAAGAGTTGGATGGAGTTTGCGCAGGAGTAGGAATAGAAGCATTCAACGCACGGTATCCAGGTGGTAGTGTCGGAGCAACGTTGGGAATTTGCGGTGTGTTGATAGGAGCAAGACTAACTGCAGTAAACCTAGTGGGAACACTCGAAGTAGCTGTGAGATGGGCCATTTTGGCAGGGACGGTAAAATGATAAGCGGTAGTCACCGGTACTGTCTCTGTACCAGAGATTTCATAAATCACAGGTGGGTTGATCTCAGAAATCACAGGTGAACCAGGACCAAAAAGGTCTCGTCGAAAAACGTCCGTAGACCAAAAAGGATCTTGGTCCCCAGGTCCAGACGGAGATCCAGAATATACAACAATTAAGTCTCCGGAAGAGTTTGCTCACAGAAAACGTCTCTCAGAAACAGGGTGAAGTCAAAATTCCTCTCGAGTATTTGTAATGCGAAAATTTTCTAGAGAGTCAGTGCATTCCACTTGTGGTGTGGTGACGACTGGGACTTCACTCTGTCGAGGAGAGCCTCCAGGTGTGCTTGTGGGCAAGGGTTGAGAACCTTCCATATGCTCTAGAGATAAACCCTGCATTCTATGTGAATGACGTGGAGGAGATATTGTAAACAAGCAACAGACTTTGCGAAGAAAATCCTTTGGTCAACTTCGAGAAACAAACAACACGCGCTAGTAAACAAAATCTAGGAAGCAACACCAAGAAAACAAGACCTTCTAATTTCGAAGCCACTAGTTGGTGATGAAATCC